>JBBPCS010033335.1:5277-22004 GCA_037974645.1 Hollardia meadi
CGCCCCCCCCCCCCCCCCCCCCCCCCCCCCCCCCCCCCTGTAGCTTGACTCTTGGTGTCTCTCCAGCCAAGTGGAACCACATAAAAAAAGAGGACAGGAATTCAATAGAGAGGTGGATGCAGATGGACAGAGGGAACTGGATCTGTGGAAGGATGTGTCAGGAAGGGGCATTGGGGATTTGTGTGTGTGTGTGATATCTTCATACTGGATGTCTTGAAGCCCCACCAGGCTGTTTGCTCACTTAGCTCCCTGAGGGCTTTTACATCCCTCGGCCATCAGATACAGCCACAACTGATGTCTCTTTGCTTTAATTTGCTTTAATTATATTCCTTTCTGGACTTCCACCCCCCTACACACATGCATCACCTCCTCTCTATGTCTGATTACTGTAGGAAACCATTTGCTGCAGTGCTGTACTTGCCCGTTGCATCTCTCCTTTGCTTTGCTTTTACTTTCTCTCTAATCCCTCTCTTGAATGATTTATTTGAAGGGTGAAACTGGGTAAACACAATAGGACTGACACACTCATCTACACTCCCTGACCTCTGCTGCATTCTCCCTCTGCCTTTCTCTTCTCCTGCTTCGTCTCTGTCTTCTCTCTCTTTCTCTTCATCCTCCCTCCCTCCCTCACTCTCTTTCTTTCTTTCTTTCTGCCTGCACCTCCAGCTCCAGTGTCAGCACTTCTCTTCGCCCCATGTTAGTGTTGCCGTGCTTTATGAATAAACCGGAGCTCGTTTGACTCCGATGAACCCCGCAGCTCACCGTGCCGTCTCTGCCTTGTGCCCTTGGGACTAAAGAAGTGTTGACAGGCTTTGATTTTGAGATTATTTGTGATGTGCTCATGTCGAATTAAGTGCATATGAAGGGTGTCACCCCCAAAACGCTGCACATCCACGCTGAAGGAAATAAATCTTGATGTTTCCTATAGTCAGAATAAAAAGCAAAGAATTTCTTATTTGAAATAAACAATACATCAAATGAATAATGTGTAGTGCTTTTTCTGAGTGTAAAATCAAAAGATTGAGATTAACCTCATGTTGGGGATTGAGTTTGTGTCAGGATGTGGTTAGCCTAGCTTAGCAGAGACACTGGAGGGGACACTAGCTAGCACAGCTCTAGCAGTAATTGGGCAGTGACCCATTACCTAACGTAGTCTATTATAACAATTTGAAATTCAATTACATAACAATTACAATTAATAATCCTGCTCAGTGGATAGAATGGTCCAGAACATGTCAGCACCAAGCTAACGATGTAATAGGATGTTGCCAATCTCTACCAAATGAGAAGAAAGGTGCTTCCAAGTAACTCAAGAGTTGTTTTATTGATATTGTGTGTATTTAGCTCTGGCTAGTTAGCCACTGGTTACTGACATTCAGGAGTTTATTCAGAGCTGAAGGCTGTATGAACACTGGAGCGCTGCACGCAGTCAGTGAGGTTAAGCTAGCTGCGGATACCAAACGGATGCCTGCTTGTTAATTCTGCAATGTCTTGTTTTCTATCTCCTAATTTTGAGGAAAAACATGCTTTCTTGCTGAGAGTTAGATGAGAAGGTTGATACCACTTTTAATGTGTGCAGTGTGAAGCAGCCAGAAGGTGTTAAGCTTAGATTAGCATAAAAACAGCATGCCTGGTTCTATTTAAAGTTTATAAACATGTTGTATCTTATTTGTTTAACCCATTCACAAACCATAACTCTAAGATTGAAGATGATGCTGCAATATGCCAACACAGTGCTGCTCTGCTGCTTTATTTACTGTGGCTATTTCTTGACAAACATCTGTGCAGCGTCTCCAGCTCGCAAAGAAATGCTTACAGGACGTAACCCCTCTTTTCCTCTGTGTAAAGATTAAACAAAACAAGTAAACATATTAACTAATGAGCTAAAGCTTTTGGTTGGCATTTGAACTTTGGAAAGTGCCAGGCTAGCTGTGTTTATGCTAAGCAAAGCTAACTGCCTCTTGGCTGCAGCACTGTAATTAACATAAAGACATGAGATTGATATCGATGTCCGTATTTCACTCATAAAAAAAGCAGATAAGTATATTTCTCTCAAAGTTTAACTTTAAAAACCATCAAACTAAAACAGTTTCCCCCCCCATCTTCCTTCCTTAGATGCAGATACTCGACAAGTTCCCAATTGAGGGAGGGCAGAAAGACCCAAAGAAGAGGATCATCCCATTTCTCCCAGGTAATAGCCTGCGCCAGAGCTCCAGTTATCCGAACAGGCTCCCATATTAATAATGTATGTCTGGCACTAGTGCAGCATCAATATGAGCTGGTTACTGATGCCTGCTTGTGCTGCATGTGTGTTTCTGTCTGCGTACGTATGTACAGATGAGTGTGTTACTGTGTTGCTGCTGACAAGGCGCTATCTGTGACTTTCACATCTCAGCCGTGTTAGCATGCCTCTATGTCCGTGTGATTTGTTTTATTCGTTTTAAGGACATTTGTGGATTAACCTTTTTGTGTTTCTTCTATTTAATTACATATGCAGTGTGTGTGTGTGTGTGTGTGTGTGTGTGTGTGTATGTCCTAGTATTGATTGGACTCATGCCACACATGCTCGTCTCTCTTGCTGTAAGTCATCACCTGACATCCGGGCTCATGGCGACCTACAGTACAGTGTGGCAGTGATCGATGATCGATGTGTGTGGCAGTTCAGTGTCTGGGGCAGAAGGGCTGACAGTGATTCTGCTAATCACACTCTCGTCTTGTGTGTGTGTGTGTGTGTGTGTGTGTCCACCTGCATGATTGCCATGCTGATTTCTCTAGATTAATTTATGCTTAGGGAGAAAAATACTCCTGTCTGTTTGGAGCAGTGTATTTTACTAAATGCTCCGTTTAAGCCCTGTGGCAAACACATGGTCCCAGCATCTACTGTAAACGCTCTCCATCTCCCCTCAAGCCCTCCTCCTCCTTTGAGTCTTTCTCACTCTTGCTGACACACTCACAAACTAAACTAATTTGGAAACCAACCAAACATCCACCTCCCTCTCATCTATGACGCGGGTGGCACCAGATGCAAACATAATTGACTGCGTTTGTTTGAGGACGTTTCAGGTGAAACTCGTCTGCCTTTGCTGTGCGACACTTGTGGAATTCAGTAAACTGCAGGGCAATATTTCAGATAAAGGTGGGCTATTAACAAAAATGTTGCCGTACACACCTAAGAAATCATGAAACAATGTAATTTAGATTCAGAGTCTTGTTTACTAATTCTTTGATCAGATTATTCTTTGAACCTCATCTTTCATCAGGTTCCTGATTTAAATGAAAAACTCCACTAATCTCAGATTATTTTATTTAGCCCAAAACTTTCTTGTGTGCAGACAAAATTGATGTTATGGAAGTTTGGCTACCCTTATTAAATGACAAAAGGGTTTTCTAAAAAAAAAGTATTATTTTGGTATTGGTAAGAAAACTAAGGTATCAATGAAACTCAAGCAATACTATAGATTTATTTTAAATAGTGCTGAAACGACAGAAAAGTATTGTACAGTAAATGCATTTTTTAGGCAAAAATGCACCAAAATGGAATTTCCACGATTGTAAACTAATAGTTTTGAACCGTTGGCACAACAACACATGCAGTTTGAATATGCCATTTTTGTAGACTAAATGATTAATCGATAAATTGAGAAAACAACTGTCAAATCAATCAATAGTGAAAACGAATGCTAGTTAGAGCCCTAAATTCGAAACCCAATGGTAAAAAACTTCTCTGTGGTTCTCCTCGACAAACCAATAAAACTACAACACAATCATCAACACAGTTCTGTCTTGCCTCACCTTCATTCTATGAGCGGAGCACAACATGAGGACCAGTAATGCTAATGTGCTGACAGCTGATAGCATATTTACCTGAAATTATCGAGCTTTAGCAGGTCATATAAGACTTGTGCTTGTCAGAAAGGTACAAAAAAATGTTATAATATTTTTTGCATGGATTTTCAATTGTTAAACAGGTCAAAATGTATTATGTTTGCACGAGTACAGCTCATTAAATCGTACTTCCAGATGAAGTGATTATACAAGAAACACCCTCATCATTTGACACCTCTGAAACAGGATGCATTGCATACATTTTTATTGTATTGGTCCTTGGTGGTGTGTCTTTAATGTTCCCCCTGACTGGGATGAGAGGGGGGCCTAAAATGCATGACCCATGTGTGTATAAATCCTGTTTGTTATTTGGAAAGCCGTGTCACTGGCAGAGGTCATGGGATCCACAGGGAGACAGATGGGGTTTGGAGTGTGGGACTGAGATTTCTTTGGCCATGAAGGCGCACCGCCGTGCATTACTGACATCTCCTGGTCGGCTAGGGTATTACATGAAGTAGTCGGCATTAGAACATCACCTTAAAAGTGTTGTATTTTTAGGGATGATTGCCTGCATGTGTCAGATATTTACTTAATCTTTTACCTCCTCCATTTTCCCTCTCTCTGTCCCTTCACCTTCTCTTTTCTCCCTCATTTTGATTTTTTTCTTTCTTTCTCCTTTTCCTCCCCTCCAGGCAAAATCCTGTTCCGGAGGAGTCATGTGCGAGACGTGGCCATGAAGCGGCTGCGTTTCATCGACGACTACTGCAGGGTAAAAGAGTCCTTACTGTCAACATCCTTCAGTTCCCCATCTGGCTCTGGGGAATGTCCCCCGGCCTCTGAAGGGTCACAAGGTCACGGCCTTTCACATGCTTTAAACATGGGACATGAGACTCGAGGTTACAGGGCGTCCTCGCAGTGAAGAGCTGTGTGTCGGAGCTATTCTGAGACATCTGAAGAGGCTCTGATGTGCTCTGACACTTAAGATTTCGGAGGCTGTGAAGGCCTCGGCTTGGTGCTCTTTTGCTACTACAGTTTTAAGTGTTGTTTGTTTTCATGCGTGCCACAGTGAGAGAAACGGGGTGACCCAGTTGTGCATCCGCATGAAAGAGACTTTAAGCTTTTACATTATTTCAAAGTCCCAGTCACCAACAACCTTATCCCATAATTCCAAACCCTTGCGGAAGAAAATCTTCTCTTCCAAACTAGCGTCCCCATCCCAAAGAGACCTTAAAGGCCTCTCATCATTCTCTCATTCAAGAGAGACTGGCCTTTTCACTTCCTGTCCTCTCTCTTATTATTTTTTTTTAAAATTTATTTATCCCAGATTCAGATCCTTTTGCCCCTCCATGCCCTCCCCACTTCCTTCCCTCCTTCCTCTTGGCACAAAGCCACGTTAGCAGCATAGTGGAGAGCGTGCATTAAACCCAATTTGGGCTCTCATGTTTGTCTCTATGCACGCAGTCAGTGAGCCGCGTCGCTGGCCTGCATTAGGAAAGGTTAGCCACAGTATCAGCACAGTAATTGGGAGCAAAAGACGTTTAAAAACCAAAAGCAATTACACATATCTGGAAAGGCTTCCTCATTACCCAAATAACCTGAAGCACTCTAATGTTTACAAGTTGCTATAGCGAGCCTGTTTTTTATTTTTATTTTTTTACCCAGCACTGGAGCGGGCCGCGCTTTGCTTCCCTACATCCTGTTTATTAGGCAAACAACAGAGAGGAGGAGTAATTATCCAGTGTTCTTGGTTGTGAGATGCTGAGTCCAGCCAGCGGTGGGTGCACGGCGAGATGCGGCCTATGCAATCCCAACCACAAGGCTCTCTCAGTAATATAGGATGTGATAAATGAAATATGAAGGCAGCTCAAACTGTGCGCTGTACACATGTGGTCGCATATCCCTGCAGTCCAGCACCCCGGTACTGTACATGAGCTGTATGGGAGCTGGCCTAGATCATTAAATATAGATGGTTCATCAGCCATATAATCCTCTCTTTTACTGCTTTTACTGTGGTGTGTGGCTTTGTGAATGAACAGAGGGAGAGAACTGAGTCTGTATGAGTCACCTTAAGGATTCCCTCCACACATACTGTGTATTAAGGCATATATAGAAATTCTCTGATGTGTGTCTGACATGTTTTTTGCAGGACAAAAGTATAATGACCACATTAAAATCCTTATAACGGCACCTATTCCTCCTCCCACATTAAAAATTCCAGAATATATGAAAATGCAATTTTTTTTTTTTATTTCACAAGGTTTCCTGCTGGCGACAAGATGTCTCCTCCTTCACTGTGAAGTCCATTCTCAGTGTATTTGCACTGGGGGCTTCAGGTTTCTACATCACACTTGTGTATGCTGAATATTGAACCAGGATTGGCTTCCAAACTATTTTAATTTAAGAATTAGATTTTCGCAGAGAGCACAGAGAAAATTGACACTTTCTGCAATGAATGTGAAAGCAGCCTTATAGTGTCAGACTCTGCACATACTTTTTTTATCTGTCCGACAGAACGATGTCATCCGTGATCATCTCCTCTTGCTCCATCCCTCCCATCTGCTGACAGTCACACATGCTCTGCAGAGAAACAAACAGAGACGTTCTCTGATATTACTCCTGTAAATGCTCTGGCCGTGGTGCGACCTCTCCTGTTTAATGCAGGCCTTTTTGTGCCGTCGTTTTAAGCTTGTAAGTTCGCCTGGTTGCCGCGATGTCATGTAGCACCACATTGGTTTCGATCGTTGCGGTACATCGTTAACAACGAGCCTCCTCCACACGTGGCTCCCCAGCTGTTGTGAAAACAAGATCGCAGAGGTTGAAAAAAAAAATCCAAAATGCGAAGTTTTTTTGGGTGGCTTTGTAAAACATCCTGCTGGCGAAGAAAGTCAACAAAGCAGACACAGGGAGAGAGAAACAGAATGAGGGAAAGGCGGTGTGTGCAGTCTGAGACCAGAGGTGTAGGTGTGTAAGAAACGCAAGGTGAGCAGGTTAAAGTAGTTTGTGAGTAATTACTATAATAAGGTGGAAAATTAAGTCAAATTTAAATGTTAGGGTAATCAACGTATTCTTTCCCCTGTGGTCCCCGCCACTGTTACACTGTCAGTCTGTGGGAGTCGTGTTTCTGGCTACCTGATAAATTCACTTTCCTTTCAGCTCTGTTTGGGAGTCCGATGTGGCTCTTTGGCTTTAGCTGCTTTCTTCACCAAGAAGTTAACTCTGTCTGCTGTTTGACTCTGGGCAGGTAGCGTACAGTGAGTTCATCAGTTGTCTCGCTGCATCTAGAACTGAGGCCTTTGAGAGCGATTAGCTTAAAGAGTCTTAAAGGCTCTGTGAAGCCAAAGGGGAACTGCAGAGTTGGGTGATAATCTTTGTCATTTGATCCATTGTTAATATCAAAAATCTTGATTTCTCTCTGTGTCCCTCCTCAGGCGCTGGTGCGACTCCCCCCTCAGATTTCTCAGAGTGAGGAGGTGCTGCGCTTCTTTGAGACCAAGGCTGAGGACATCAACCCCCCAGTGGAGTGAGTGTCCCATACTGATATAAACACATGTACACATACTGTATGTATAGACTAATCTGCCATCTATTTATGTGATGCTATTTAGAGGCGCCGTCATTACTGTGGTGGTAAAGTCAAGTGAATACATTTTCACTGACTTTAAATTTGTGGACTGTTGGTAATCATCTGCCTGAGGGATAATGGTAACTTGTGTAGGTTGTTTTTATCAAATCACTAGTCTGAAATTGTTTTGACAACAGCTTTAGGAATTAGACATTACATTAATGTTACTCCTTTTGTTTGACCTGCACAGGGTAGATGTGGAAGGGCTGTGAAGTGATTAAATAAGAGTATGCATCTTCCAAAAGAGGAAATAACATAGTCTTTCTTTTACAAATGTAAAAGTTTAAAATCGTAAGTAATAAAAGACACAATTGATGTTTCTAAAACATGAATTTGTGAAAGAGGAACTGTCTTCATTTTTATCGACCAGGACATATGCAGAAACTCTGACTAGGCTAATTGTAAGGATTTCTTCATAATTTAATACGCTTTATTTGTAAAGCACTTTTCAATCTACTCAAAGAGACTTTACAGAGGTTTAAAAGAATGTAGAAAATAACACACTAAATACATATACTGTAATTGGATTCAAATAATTTTAGATGAATTCAAAGCAGCTGAAAACCATCACAGCGCCATAAGCTCATTTGGGTGATTTGCAGATGAAAAGGCATCTAGTTGTCAAAAAATAAATAAATACTTGACTGACTTTGATCTCAAAGTTATAGCCTTTTTTAGATGCCGACGTATTACCATAGTTTCAACTGCATGTGTCAGCATGTAGCAGGTTGTACAAGATCTCCTTGGCTTTACGAAAACGGCAAAAATTCAAATTCTTTACATCAATTTCAGCATAACTGCACAGGTTGACAAGTGCGATGCCACCACAGTAATAATGGCTCCTTTTTAGTTGATTTTTAGTTGATTCTCCTGGCTTGACACACCTGCGCATGGTGTTATGAATTCCACCATCTTTTGCATGTCATTGTTTCACACATCGCCTCAGAAATACAGCATGATTATACCGTGGCTAAGCTCATTACGTCTTTCTAGTCTTAAAGCCTCCTACAAGGCCAGGCAGAAGGGGGTGGAGGGTGGGGAGGGGACTTGATGGATGTGAGAGTGGGAGGAGGAGAATGACTTGTTTCATAGCAGGAGATAGCCCCTTTGGGTAGTTTTTAATTAGTGAACACACTCTCCTCTCCAAACCTCAAATGCCAGTATCGCACTATTCATTTGTAATGTGCTCCTGTATGCACCGAGATGGCTGCACCCGAGGCACTGCAGCCGAGTGCTCTTGTTAGACCCAGGCTATGTCTTTTTGTTGTATTTTAATTACTTGTCTTAGCCCTCTCCTCTCCTCTCCTCTCCTCTCCTCTCCTCTCCTCTCCTCTTAGTCTGGTAGTTTAGAGTTTTGTCCTCCCCTCCCTCTCCTGGATGAGGGGAAAGAAGCGAAGCAGGCAGGATTTAGTGACCTCCTGTTTTTTTTTCAGCACAGAGTAATAGGGTATCTCTCCACATTTTCCCTCTTCCTGTAATTCTTTGCATCAAACTCTGCCTCATAAATTCAAGTACATTTAATTGACGCGGCAGCAGAAGGTTACAAAACACCAACGCAATCATTCTTTGATGAACAGCTTTCGCTTCCTCGCTGTTTCCATCCTCTCTGCGTTCTCATCCCTCTTTCACTGTCTCCATATCTCTCCTCCTGCCTATGGCCTCAGTCTTCTTGTGTGGGAGATGAAACCATACATGTGTGTACACACTGCGCTCACCACACACAGTCTGCTAACCCCCATCTGTGATACACACTGTGGTGTACAGACTAATTTTAGATGTCTAATCGTCTGCTGAATTTAAAAAGGTGTTTACACAGGAGTTGAATATCACAAAGATCGTTCAAGGACACCATTAAAGATGTTCACCACATGGCCTACAGGGGTCCTGACAGCGATTAGAGACACGGTCAAACTGCCCTAAAGGAATCAGGTAGAGGGAGAAAAAGAGAGGTCCAAGCATTGACCCCTGAGGAACTCCACAGGTCTGAAGAGCACCATCAAATACTCTGTCAGCAAGCGTAGTAATTAGTAGTAAAAGTAATTTGTCTTAATAAATTCCAGAGGTTACCTGCAGAAAACCTTTTCTAAGATTTTAGAAAATTTTGAGATGGTACTGTAGTTCTGGAGTTAAGTCTAGATAAGTTTAAAGTACTTAAAATCACCTCCACTTTGACAAGCTTCAGTATTAAGATTCTTTTTCACATTAATACATTTCTTTTCACAATTTTTGACATTTTATAGACTGAACAATTACTCAAATAATCGTTAAGATATAATGAAAATAATCGTAAGTCGCAGGTCTAATAAGGAGGCTGTCATGTGCAGATAGAAATAAGCTCCTATACACACACTGACACAAGTAAGTTTAGATAAAACCACAGAGAACAAAAAAACACATGCTGAGGTAAGATTCATCTTTTTGGCTCAAACAAACTGTTTCCTGACTGCAGCTGTCAAAAGACGCAGCACAGATGATGTGCTGAAGTTGTTCTGCACATTGCAAAGTGTAACCCAGAGATTTGAGATGGTGTAGTTGTGGAGATTTGTGCCAGAGGAAGTGCTGTACTCCAGTCAGCTTCAGATCAAATGGAGCTAGAACCTCCTCCTCTGGCTTCTCTGTGTCCCTGCAGGCTTGCACTCTGTCTTAATAAAAGAAGAAAAATACTCAGGGGTGTGAACTGCCTGCTCTCTGTTTAAAAAAGAAAAGAAAAATGCTGCTCAGTTAATGGTTAGTAAGATGTCATTATCCACAGGACTTGACTTGTGTCGGGGCTAAATTGGATGGGTTCCTTCCATTCCCTGCTCATAATGCATCTGCTAGATTAAAATGAATCATAGGAGGTGTGGGAGTGTGTGAGCCACTGATTTAAAGTCGGGATTGGAGAGTGTGTTTTTTTTGGTTTAGGTTTGGAGATTGATGGCATTTGATCAAATCTGAATCCAGAATCAACCCCGCTGACTGAATGTCGAATCCAATTGGGTTCTGATTTCACTATCAGCTCTTAAATAACTAGAAATTAAAGGTTCAGTTGGACTCTATTTTTCATTGCAGGCTTAGCTTAAATTATTGGTACGATATGAAAGTTTAACTGCGTGATTCTGAGTCATGACACTGACGTGACACATCTAGATTGTTTTAACAAGAGAAGACTCATCACTCTGTTGAACTTCAAAAACACCGTCCACTCACGATCAAAGTGATGCTTCTTTTACCTCACAAGTTGTAGTTAGAGCTTTAACCAAACAACGTTGATTAGCTACAGGTGATATAATCTGTGATGTTTGTCTTTCAAACTAGTAAAAGCAATGGTGAGTGCCGTATAAAAAAAACCCACATGCCTGCAAACTTAAAGAGACATTGTAGCTGCTTGTTAACTTAATAAAATTTATGACACTCTGCCAAATATTGCTGATGTTGCAACCCGTTCTCATGCCAGGTTGTCACATACCGACGTTTTATCATGCGCCCTTTGAGTCTTATTTAGACATGCAAGGTACCCTTTGCCCTTGCCAGCCCAACATGCTAAGCCTTCCCTAACTCACCACAGGCTCTTTAGCCTCTCTGGCCACTGTGCAAATGCTTGCACCCTGTGCATCTTATCTTGGCGCACAATGCCTACATTACTTTGGTTAAGTTTCAGTACAAAACATACATGACATTTGGTTAAGTTTAGGCACAAAACCCACGCGGTTAGGTTTAGGAGCCCTTGGTTTCCACCCCTCTGCACTTTCTCGCATTGGAATGTATGTTGCGCAACGTCATCTGTTAAAGTCGTCTGATACTGACGCGGACAGCTTTACATTGCTTGTAACCTTGTGCGTCTCCGCCTGATGCCAAAGGTCTTGATCTTGTGCGTCTGGATGAGACGCAGGGGCCGGGACAAAACGTTGATATATGACGAGCTGGGAATGAGAACGGGCTAATTTATGATGATGATGTAGCATATACATTTATCTCCTTTCCAGCTTTTCCTCTTACCCATCATAAAGGGGCATAATTTTGATGAGTTGGCATAATTTGCTAAATCTAAATTACATCAAATTCTCATCTACCACCAATCTACCACTGTGTACTGTGCCTGTTTAAATAACTCCCGCTATGTGAATGAGTAACAGAATATGAAAACCTTTTTTCTTCCTTGTGTTACCTACTAAGTTGCTTCTGTATTCAACAGACACAGCTCTTCTCAGAGTCTCAAATGATGTCCTGACACTGTAGACCACAGGATCCTAATCAATAGGCTTAGGCAGTGGGTGGGCTTTATCTGGCCAGGCCCTGAAGGGGTTCTTCTGTCAGAGTTTGTCAGTCAGTCGCTGCTGCAGGAGTCACGGGTATTTATCGGCTCCAGCTCCAATCGGATGTGAGGGAAACATGACATCTGGGAGGATACACTAATTTTCACCCCTTTTCCGGCCTGATGCTATGACGTGCGTTGAAGTTCTAGACATCAAAATTCATCATTACAGGTGAACTGAGATGGATGGAATTCTGACACTGGGAACTTCAACGCGTATCATACCGTTGTGCCGGAAAAGGGGCGAAAATTGGAGTATCCACGTGGGTTCCATCACTGCTGATTGGAGCTGGAGCCAAATACACCACATTCGGCGTTGAGTTTGAGATACGGCAGTAAAACATATGAAAAAGTAACACTGTAACAACATCACTGGCCTCTATGCTGCTTTCTACTTTTCCCTGTTGTTCCTGGCACGTTTGTCACATTGAATGTGGTCAGTTGCCTATTTTTTGTGGGTTTACCTAGATGTTAAATGTTAAATATTTGATTTGTTGCTGAAAAAGATTGCAAAACTCAGGCCCATAAAGCTGAGATGGAGATATTTAGTCCTGTCATGACTATTGTTCTTCCTTCTTCAACCCTCTCAGCAAAACGCCTCTGAATTGCTAATGAGTGGTCCAAAATGCTGCCACAACGCTTTTGGCCAAGTTCTCAAAACGGTCTCATGTCATCACTGTCATCTCATCACTGGCTCCCCATCAAATTCAGAATTCCATTCAAGGTTTTTTAGATGACATATAGAGCTCTGCATGGTCAGACACCTGCCGAGATTAGAGATTTACTGCAGCGCTATGTCACCAGCAGGTTTCAGGTCAGGGTTTGTTGATTGTTCCTCATTCAAGCAGGATGTCTCATTCAAGAGACTGTGTTCTGTATTGTACACCTGGAAATCTTTGACAACTGAAACTCTGGTTGCCTTATTTTTCTGCCTCTGCACCGGTGAAAGCCATGGCTGGAGGCATTATGTTTTAGGCTTGTTGATACATCCATCCGTCCACCCCATTCTCATGAACACGATATCTCAGGAACGCCTTGAGAGAAATTCTTGAAATTTGGCACGAACATCCACTTGGACTCAAGCATGATCTAATTAGAACGTGGTGGTCAAAGTTAACCGTCACCTCACAAAACACAGGTTTAGCCATAAGTAAAGAATTCCTACACTAATTATGACAAAATTTCACAAATGTGATGTGTGTCAAGTGACGATACCTTTTAGGACATTTGATATCCAAAAGGTGAAAGGTCAACTTCACTGTGACATCACAGTATTCTGCAGGAACACTTCTCTGGCCATTATTCAACACCATAACTCATTGTGACCATATTTCGCATTGGGTCAGACGCTGAATTGGTGACACTAATCTTGGGTGTCCACCTTGAAACTGTGCTGATTGTATAGATCTTCTGTGCTGCTGGGTTGAACATGTGTGTGAAGCATGTAGCTCCTTTCCAGCAACATCCATATTTGAAGCATTGTAGTTCACCCAAAACTTCAGGTGATTGTTGTTGTTGTATGTTACAAAGCTCTCTATCAGTCCATTGTACTCATCTGTAAAAATAGTCTCTGAGGGAAGACAGCAGGTTTCTCGCTGGAAATTGTTCTCTGGAATTATACATCGCCAAACAATACTTTTAATACCTGTTATTAAATTTCTTTAAAGTCTTCACTACATATAGGAGTGTGGACAGACATGAATGTAAACTGCAACTTTACTGGTTGGCAGAGGCATAACACCACGAGGCAGTAATTCTAGTTATTATGATGCATTTGTGATGTTCTGATTTTGAATGGTGCTATATAATTAAACTTATTTCCTCACTTCATCTCCTCCTTCACTGCCTCCTTGAATTTTTCTCCTGCCTCTTCCCATCTTGTACTCACCCTCTCCTCTCCATTGTCCAGGAGTCACGAAGCATCCCTCCCCCTCTCTCCTCCTCCTCCTCCGTCTGTCTCCTCCCAGTCATCAGTCCGTTCTGCTCCGTCTGCTGCGAGCAGGAGACAGGCGACAGATTCACTCAACCTTAATGGTATAAGCTTCTCCCTTCCCCTCACTATTAGGATCAATAGCACTCACTGGAGACCGCACAGCTCACCACGAGCGGCCCACAGCACCGGCGTCCATGGGGTTAAACGCTTTAAGTGTGTCAGAGTGGTGAGGAGTGGTCGGCCGAGCGTGTGGCCTGTGGGAGGTCTTGTGTGTGCATGTATGCCCTCTCATCTGTGAGCATTCATCGATCTCAAACGGAGCAGTCACTCAATTAGATTTTAAAATGCTTGGGTTCATGTTTGAGTGCTTTTTTTCCAGGACTAAATTGGTTTAGCTTGTCGTATGCAGCAGGTTTGTTGTTGTCAGGCTATTTTAGCACACCTCCCGTCTGTCTGTGTTCTACAGTCTCGGGTCTATTTTTTTTGTCTAAACATCATCTTACATGGATGCACTCATTCACCCACCCACGGCTGTGGTGTCTGACTCACTTGTGCTCCTTCTTCCTCACACACTTACTCACAGGGTGTTGTCGAGATGGGGTTCAGCTTGCAACAGCAATAGCTTTGGGAGGCCCACACTGCACTTGAGTGTGATCAATAGAGCGGGCCAGGACAGCTGTAGCTACCAGGGTGATGAAGTGTGTCCACTGTAACACTTCCTGGAAAAGGGAGGAAGGAGATAGAGAGGATGGGGTAATCCTTGGGGAGGTGAAGAGGTCAGGAGCAGGGGAGTGCAAGGCCAATGGTGCACCGGCTGTCCCCCCATATCGCTACCAAGCTGATCAATATACGAGGCAGCGGATGCAATATATTGGCATTTAGGTTAAAGCAAGGGGTACAATCTGACCCCAGAGCCATTTTTATGACCAGATCGAACTGTGACGTCTTATTTTTTATACTCCCTCCATAAAATCTTATTAAATCAGTCATGCTTTGACAACAGCCAGCACCTGTCTTACTCTACTCTGTGAGATTGAATTTCCTGAGGATGATCTGATTAGGAAAAGGAGCCACGTGCCTCGCAGTGCAGCACAGGAATCAATCCCATCAATCAAAGTTCAGACAGAACACAAAACCTGAGCAGATCCCACCATCAGCCGCAGTTTCCTCTCCCCTCTGCCCGTGTTTGAGAGATACCGACCCCTGTCAGTGGAGCAAAGCACTGCAGCTCAGTGGGAAGTGAGACTCCAAGCTGATGTCACCCTTGTGCAATCAGTGGTTCCTTTTTGAAGCCAAGCGGCCTTGATGTTTAATGTAGCTTGAATGGACCTGCAGCTGGACCTCTGGTCTTTTTGTTTGCCTTTTGATGCGATGAAACTGAATGCGGTGAATAGAAAACTACAAAAACATGGATATTTCTCCCCTGGATATTCCCCCAAAAGTCTGATGTCAAAGGACAGCCATTTCCATGTGTCAAATCACGTACTGTGTGTGAACACATTTACACAGTTGTAGATATTTTAGGCACTTACATATGCATGTGAACTGCCCGGTGTGAGGCTCCCACAGAACAAATTTTATTTTGGTGCTGTACCCTCCAAGTCTGTGCTTCCCAAAATGTGTACCCCCACAAGGAGGTGCACAAGGAAGAAGATTAGGAGATGAATAAAAATAAAATGTGTTGATATGTTGATTTTTCCAATGTTTTTTTTTTTTAATTTCAGTGTCTTTCTTTGGAAATACCATGCAGTTTTGCTTCTTCATGCCTCTTGAAAGTCTTTTTGTCTTACTGTCCATCCACTGCAGCTCAGTAAAGTTGGGCAATATCACCTTTAATCAATATCATGATCAATTGTCACATTTAGTGCTTGATAAGCAATGTCTTATTAAATACACCTGTGCACAAGATTCTCCCTCCTCAGAATGGAGATCCTCTTAAATGTAAGGTATTTGTTAAGTATTTGTTTGCTAAAATCGGATTATCAAGCAACTACTTCGGGGCTATAACCTCCCTCTCCCTAATATCCACAAACACAATTCAGCAACTCTGCTTGGCTTGTAAGGAGCTGGAGCGTTTATTTTCTGACAAACTGTAGCTCATACTGAACGCGTTCACTGCTATACATAAGGGACAATGCCTGACAAGGTGTCCATGTCCAGAAGGTGACACATTCAAGGGCATTATCCTGTATTTTGCAGTCAAAATTTAAAGTTTTGACAAGCCATAACTGTGTTTCCCTGGCAATGCCTAAGGGTTTGACTAATACCTGGAACAATCATTACCAGCCCATAAGGTTCCTATGCAATGGCGATGTTCACTGCTCCAGTAAATAGGACCAACCTTAGATACGACTTGGCAAAGGGGGATATTTCTATCATATTTCTGACGCGGACTGTATTTAAGGCTGTAGCATTTGATCAGTTTGTTGTACTTCATGGGTGGATGGCAGCCTGTAGGGTCAGTTAGAGCGTCAGAACGAGCACTGGGGAATTTGTTCCCCATCACTTCCATTGGAGCCTCGATAGGAAGGTATCTCTTTCACAGCCAGTGTGGACAGCAGGGGAAATTAAAGAAACCAGTAACCCTCATATGCACTTATGGGCATGTGAGTATTGTTTAAAGGTGTACATAAAAAATGTGAATCTGTTCTTTAAAAGATCACAAGCAGAAAAGATTGGGAACCACTGCTCTGGGGAACGCACTGCATTTGCATTAAACTACTCACAGCAAAGTAAGAAATCACAAGTAATCCCTTATTCTACTCTCCAGTAACTATCCACATGGTGGCGTACTTCACAGCACAAAGAGCTACAAATAAAGTTCTCTGCACCCTCACCTGCTGTATCCAGACCAGCCACTGGTCCAGTCTCTTGTCCACTCATAAACCTCCCCAGGGTTCCCCCTCCTCTATAAATGTGTCCACTTTGTGGTCAGCTTCTCAAGGATTTCTCCGAGAATTTTTCTGTCTTTCTTTCTGTATTATGGGGGGGGGGGGGGGGGGGGGGGGGGGGGGGGGGGGGGGGGGGGGGGGGGGGGGGGGGGGGGGGGGGGG
>JBBPCS010033386.1:7999-21996 GCA_037974645.1 Hollardia meadi
CCCCCCCCCCCCCCCAGGAAGTTATCCAGCAAAGCCACAAGTTGGGCTGCTGATGCATAACAGTAGATATTATTATTATGCTTATAAATCCACAGCAACAACACATAAACCAGCAATATCAGCTGACCATAAATGTATGTATTGCTTTATAATTTTCCACCAATATACTGAATGAACCACATTTGTTAATAACAATAATGTATTGGATGATATCAGTCCAGCCGCCTCTGGTCATTCCACAAAACATATCACACATCGTTCACTCACGTTTGTCTGGAGTCTTTTGTAAAGTCATTCTGAACTTTTATTTTTTTCAATATGTTGCTGAAGGAAGAACTGAAGATACATCCACAGTGCGGGTGAAAGGCAGTGCAACAGGCCCTGCACAGACTCTAAACAAACCATTAATAAGTTAAACAGGCTTCAGATGCCAAAATACATCAAATACATGTTCATTATGAACATAGTGCATATGATGTCTTAACTATATACTGTACATCTGCATTTATCGGCATTTATCTACACTATGTAAAAATTTGTTATGTGATTTTTGTTTATTCATTGATTTTATGTTTTTCTATTATTTCATTCATTGTATTATATATTTATTAACTTGCTCATTTATTTACTATTATTATTATTATTATTACAATGAAAAACAGTCTTTTAAGATTTCTCTGAAAGGCATTAAACAGACAAATGGATGCATAGGAATGTAAAAAAAAACCCAAAAATGGCAAGATTGGATTAACGACAAGAAGAAATATTTATGTAAGCGCTCTCTACAAAAACAAGTAAATGCTAAAACGCCCTGTGTTACTATTATTCAGAGTTACATACAGTCTTTTCTGACTAATATAGAAAACTAAATATTGTAAGTACACTTCTACTGTATACAATATATGATACACTGTTCGGTTGCATATCATAAAAAATGAAATGATAAAACACATTTAAAAAAATCAAAATGGACAGCAGTCCGTGAAGCCTGTCGCGATTTTTGACACACTTCAGTCATCAAAATGTCTTTGACTGACATTTCTGATAAGCCTGTCATTTAGCCTGACATTGGCCTTATGGTGGTCACAGACGTGCTTAAAGGCATTTAAAGTTGAAAACGAGTTAAAATCGTTTGTGTCTCTTCACAACCAGTCCGCTTATTGTCAAATATTGTCAATAGACATAAACACAACAGGTTGGGCTTGAAAACAACGACTAGTTGCTCCTTGATGCTTAATTCCATTAATTTCATTGTCTGCTTTTCGTAAATGCTCCTAAACTCTTTTTTAGACTTTAATTTGAGTGGTGGTCTTAAGTCTTAATAGCTGCAATGGTGAGATTGATGCTTCTATTATCTCTTGGCTGAAAGAATAAAAGCATGATTATTTCCAAAGCTTATCTTCTCCTGTCTTTTATGATTACATTTCCACCACAGAGCAAGTCCTGGCAAAGACGTATATGGTAAGAAGCCTTATCAGAGTTTCCTTTCAGCCCTACTAAGCCTTTATAGAAAAATCTCTCCCTGCACTTGTCTCTCCTGTGAGCCTGCATCTCTGGAACATTGATGATAATCGCTGAAATCTTAGACATGTACGCCAGCAACATCACAATCTCTGGACATCCTGTTTTTGTCCCTGTTGACCACTTAAAAGTGTGCCTGCACAAGTTGTCAAGTTGTTGCTAATCGCTTTTTGACTAGAAAGTCCTCATTTGTTGACCTTCTTTCGTCCTAAACTCCCCAAACTGATCCCAGGTAATTAGCCATTGTTCAGGATGGGGGAAGACGAGCAGTTCATCATCAAGAAGCTGAGAGTTAAGAAACACTTTGTGATTGATAGCGAGTCTTTATTAATAGCAAAATAACAAAGGCACAGCAGGCGCAGCAACAGGGATGTCTGACAGGAAGTGGCAATAAGAAAACATTAATTACACATCACATCGTCTCACATCTTCTCATTCAATTAGTCTATGAGCCACGTCGCCTATTGAGTCATGTCCTTTATGTCCTTGAGTTTCCTTTTCAAGTTTAACTTCCTGTGGTGAATCAGGCCTCGGAGAAACATGCATGTGTTTGGGTTCCGTTCTGTCCCACTCCACCAGAACAAAGCCAAACTAAAGGGAAAATCCACATGTTTAAGTATTACGATAAACCGTTTATCTGAACATAAAGTGGTACGCAGCATGTTAAGGCAAACACAAAACAACTAAAGTGTAGTTAATTTCTCATGATCACTCTTCAAAAGTGTTTTTTGGGAAAGAATGACATTGAAAACAGCTCATTAAAACCTGAGCGCACACAGACGAGAGATATCACGTCATGTTTTTCAGGTAAGCAATCGATGAGCACAAAACTGATCACCTGGAGGGGAATGCATGACTGTCAACACGTGTAAAGTTTGATTTTTGCCAAAATGAGTCCCACAATATCTTAAAATGTTGGGCAGCATATTCTTTATATTCTTACCAACTATGATCTGTCTGTCTTTCCTACAAGGGTTTTTCTTCATTGTCCAGAATTTATGTTACATATTGTTACATATTTTGTTAATTATTGTGTCTTTTTTGGTAAAAAACAAAACAAAAAAAGTATCTATAACATTTGCTGGATGATTAGGCTACAAGTTTGCAGTAACCCTAAATGTAACCCTCATGCTTGTTTTGTATTATACTGTCTGGACTGCAGTAACTTCTGGCCTTGGTAATGTAGAAGCTGCCATCCCGCTCACCGCCACTGAGAAACAGCTACGCGACAGCTAGCTGGTGAACGACTATGGCAAGCCCTTTTAACATTTAATCAGTAGTGCTGACATCAATTCTACATATTAACAATTGCTTTTTAACTATAATATTGCGTTCTCGCAATATTCTGCAGATGTTGGTCAAAACAGGCTTCTTCCTGGAATAATCTACAAAAGTACCTGAAATTGTTTTACGTCAATTTTAAAGGACCACAGAAATAGTAGCCTTGGACAACTTGCTTTTAATTCTTCACAGAAATTGTTTCAGGAAGTTGTTCTTGATCTTGTAATTGTGCTGTGTGTATTGTGTTTGTATTGTTTCGAATGCTGTAAACAATGTTCATTCTGCCTTCTTGTCCAGGTCACTCTTGAAAAAGGGGATTTGAATCTCAATGAGGCTTTTACCCGGTTAAATAAGGGATAAATAAAACAATAGAATTTCAAGCCAATATGCGCCAAAGGTCATTTTGACTAGTAGCAATTCTAATTAAAGATATCCACAATTAATTTCTCACTAGTCAAGATATAATGCCTGTAATCAACATTTAAATTCCTACTAGTGGAAATGTTCATTGTGGATATCTCTAACTTAATTATAACTGGTCAGTTTGTGCCACTGAGTTCTATTAAAAGTCAATTACAGATATCTGCACTTCAATTTTGAAAGGCAATAATTCCAGGTCGGTTGCAACTCTAATTAATGACCACAATCTGCAACTCAACTCTCACAAGTCAAAATGTTATTTATTAATATCGACAATTCAGTTATCACTAGTTGAAATATTAATTGTTACATTCAGTCAACATTCAATTCTGACCAGTCAAAATTGAATTATTGATATGTTGGTTTGGAATTGTAACGACTAAGAATGTAATTTTGGATATCATAATTAGAATTGTAACTATTTAAAATAGTTTGTACATTTAGACTAGCTTGAATGTACTTTTCACATGTGAAAATATATTTGTAACATGTAAAACAAATGTTTTACAGACATCTTAAACATTTTAACATGTTGAATGAATGTTTTCTTTGCACCAGTGAAAACTACATTTATTCTCGTCAGCCCTATTGGTTTAATGTTAAAGGGGGCTCGCCATATAGCGACAGCTAGCCTTAGTTAATGTCAAAAGTAATTTACCTATTAGACATTATTTGTAAGTAAAAAAATATCCGCTTTTTGAGATCTTTAATGTGTTATTATACATAACTACATGAGGCATCATTGTAGCTAAATCCAGTCATGATGGAGAATACAGCAAAACATGAATACACTTGATCCATTTGAACTACGGACTGTAAATAATCCAAATATTTTTTTTTATTATTTTTATTTTTTATATTTTATTGTAAGCGAAGTAAAGCACAGTACTTTATTCTGAAAGGAAAAGTCTGTGAGGGTCATATATTCTATATTCTATAATGTATTTACACCGGGGTTCATCACTGATGCTTCTCATCATCCTCTAAGTGAAAAAACAACAACAACTGCCATTTCCTGGAATAACTAGCTGAGGAGAAGCATAACAAGGCCTAAATATATATTCCAGACCTACGTTTCATTGTTTGCTGATAGATAGTGAATCTACTGTCCTGGAGACCCTCTAATGAGCGGTTGTGGTTTCTTAAAGGCTGGGATTTCCAAAAAGAGAACGGACATGGCAGCGGGGTTTACGCAGAGTGCGCAGCTTGTGTCTTTCATTGTTGCATGAGAAACAACTGAGGCACGGCAGGGGGTAAAGCAAGTACTAATGTGTATGCCAGGAGGAAGTGCAGCGCGGAATACAAACGAGGGTGGGAGCAAAGACGTGTGAAAGGAAAGAGGTCCAAGTGTATCTGTTTCAATTACGTTGAGAGAGGTCAACTGTTGTGATGACAGATTATTAAAGATGCAATGAGAGCGCACGTTATTAAAAATCCGTACATCTACGAGCATTCATGAATACTAATTGTTGAAATACAAAACACTTTAAAGGGCTTCATTGCTTTATTTTTTCCATGTTTTCTTGATGTTTTTCCCCTTGATGATTTCAATACTATGATACTATGAAGTCCTGCGACTCTGTCACAAGGAGATGAACCAATTCTTTTGACTTGACTTGATATGTAGGTCACACATCGAGCCTAGAGTCATGTTGGAAGAAGTCAGTTTGGAAATGATGTTTTTTTTAGAATCATAACATGTGATTGTTGTATTTTAGGTTACATAAAAACATTGTACGTATGACCTTATTGTTTATTAATGTAGCCGATGATTGAAAATGATATGAAATCTCAGGTTTATATTCTTTTTTTCTTTTTTTTTTGGTTTTGCTTTATCTAAAATACAAATTGTTCCCAAGGCACAGCAGCGAGATGACACACAGGCCTAATTACCGCTTTATTGGGATGTAATCTCAGCTGTCTGCTTCTCACATTCATCAGCGGCCTTTATCTCTTCTCCGGAAGTTGTAAGAAAGCAATGCTTTGTGTGTGTTTTTGTCCAACAGTCGCGTCAGTGATGAAAATAGGGTTTAATGTACATTGAATCATGAATCATGAAGAATCATGAACATCGATTTCCATTCAGGTATGGCATCGTGAAACATGTGGTCTAAATCTGCCTGTGAAGCACCATACTGAAAACTGATTTCAAGATTAGTTGGATCATGTTTCTCCACGGAACATCATGTAAAAAAAAAAAAAAAAAAAATTTCTTCAACCTTACAACAAGGCTGTTTTCATTTTTCTCCTTCTCTTTATATCACAGTGGTTCAAGGTTTTAATGACAGTGTGGTAAAAAAAGAAAAAAAAAAGAAAAAAGAAAAAAAAATCTTCTAAATGGAACTGGGAATGTTTATTTCATACAAACATGAAAAACAAATGGTTTTACTTGGAGGCTCCCATTGTAACTCAGCTAGAGAAATTATTAAAGACATCACTGGACAAATCATCTTGAAAATGCAAAACAAATAGTCATTTGTTTTCACGTGTACCTGTACAGCCCGTCTCACTCCGACAAATACGGCAGTCTGTTTTGTGTCTCTACAATTCTACGAGTATGATGCTGTAGTTACTCCTTTATAAAGAGCATCAGGTAAGTTACGTTATGTAGGTTACGTAAAGTTCTAAAAGTGACATGACTCATACTAACCATTGACATAAATAAAGATGGATGGCGTGTCTCAACTTCCTCCCACTGTACGAAAATACGAGCGCTGCCATCTTGCGCTTTTGGATGATAAGAACTACCTTAAACGGCAGAAACCATGACGTGTACTTTGAGTTTTTAGTTTGGTTCATGTCCTACTTGATATCATTGAAGGGGAGGAGTTTATGACCTATACTGCAGCGCACCACCAGGGGGCGATTGAGATGTTTTGGCTTCACTTTTGGGCAGCTCTCAATGTCGTCCATCTTTATATACTGTCAATTGTACTAACGTATCTATTTGATCTATTCCTCAACCTAACAAAGTAGTTTTGGTGCCTAAAACTGTTAAAAGTCCCTTTAAAATGTTTGTCAGCAAGCTTTATTTTGAAAGTCTACCCAGATGCACATGTAATACTGACACAAGTGTGAGTACAGCATCATAGTTTGATCGGGCCAATGACCACGCTGTACTGTTTACCCAAAAGTCTGACAAATCTGATCCTACCTGTGGATTGGATCAAGAAATCATCGGTGTTTTCCCCTCGTTTAATGTTGCACAGAAGTTTCTAATATGTAACATGTGAACAAGGTTTCAAATCTAGCTTTGCCTCACATTTCTCCCTGATCTGCTTTCAATGAAGATTTAATTTTAAAACAAATGTGAATAAATCTGACTCCATCCAAGTGACTTGAGAATTAAGCTGAAGGTGATAATTAGATGCAGGCTAAGCCTCTTGTGTGAGGCATATAGTTTGAAAGCATTATTAATATTCATGTAGTTAGCGTACAAGCTACAAATCCCTGTTGAGTAAGCGCGGCGTTCTTGTCACAATCTGGCTGTTTATGCACAACCCCCCCCCCCCAAAAAAAAACAGCCACAGTCAGCATCTGCCTCTTTATTGCGTAGTACAAAACAGAAATTATGAGCAGCTAGTTAACAGTAAACAGAGAGAGAGAGGGAGAGAGTAGGTGAGAAATTGTCTTTTTTTATGAGTTTAACTGAAAATGGATGATACAACAAATAAACAGTGCAAACTACCATAATCCTACCTAAGATATTAAAACACAAAAAATGTATTTGACTTTATAGAACTTCAGTTTATTAAAATCCAACCAACAAGATTTCATCATTTTACCCCATACTGAAATTGACCTACTTTATTTTCCACTGCTATCCTCAAAATCATAGTTATCATCAAGTTCTTTTCCCAACAGATGATTTTGTCGCAGTTTCAATGTTCTCATTTTTGTGATATTACAGGACAGTATATCGAAAGGGTTGTGAATTTTAAGGCATGTCAGTACAACCTGTGGCCTTGCAGCAAAACCTCAGCATTACGGCCAGTGTGTTTTAATGCCAAGAGGCTCGTGGCACACATGCTGAGGCTGGAAGCTAGTCAGCTAGCTGCAAGCCTCACCTGCCAAAGGCACCAGAAAAAGCCTTTCACTACAACCGCAAGGTTCGATGGGAGGGAACAATAGCAGGCGAGCATCCTAATACTCTCTCTTGCCCTCTGCTTTGGGGGAAATGTGTTTAAGGGAGACCTGTATGGATGCCAATAGCACTACTGGCCTCTTTTCACTATCAGCTCCTGCAGAATCTGATTAAGAAGGATATCCATGGCTTCAGCCATGACCGCTGGGAGACTTCCTTCCAGAAGCACCTGTGCTTACAAAGTGAAACCGAAAAGCAGTTTGGCCGAAGCCAGAGAGCATGTAGCCTTGTTTGGAGATGAGCCTGGACACACACACACACACACACACACACACACACACACATCCCGTCTAGCACAATCCTACGATGTACTGAGCTTTTTCAGCAACATAGTCCTCCATTTATAACAGATAAATGTTATAAATAATAACATAACAAATAATAACATAATTGATTAATTTATTATTTCAACTTGACTTAGTGAGTCTAAAGAATGATCTCATTTTGATTCTCTAGAATAAGATTATAATAACAATAATACGGTTTTTTTTTTTACATACTGGAAACAGGTGCGATGCATTAGCCCTTATCACTTCACACCGACCTTTCGATAAGGCTCTGGTTCTCCTGGATTTGACCGACTTCACAAGATCAGCCTGAAATTCAATAGCTGATATTTATCAGTGAGTACTACTAAAACAAACATTCAACAGCAGCCACGTCTGGTGTATTAAAAATGGATTCTTCAGTAACATAGCTGGCTCCAGTGAGGCTCCGCTCAGCTATGAAATTAAGAGTAATCAGTGTAATGAAGCTGTTTTGTTTGCAAATGCATATAGTATTTACCACGGTGTCCTGTTTATTTTTTTCTTTCATTCAATAACAATTAAGAAAGTATATCTAAATTATCTGAGCAAACAGTCGGCCTTTGTTTCTGCAAGCTAACGAATTAGCTACCACTGGCAACTAGCACTGCTAGCATCAACTGTGCATGCTAGCTTGTGTGCTAATCAGATGACGGTAATGAGTAGCTTTTAGCTAACAAACGGACATCAGCCGGACATAAAATTGGTCCGCTAAAACAGGTAGGTGGGCTGTGGCGGTCCAGTCCAGCAGAGGGCAGTAAAAGGTCAATCAAGAAAATTGGTTTTCAGGGCCTTTAAGACTACATTAAAACTACATTATTCTGAGTAAATGTGAGGAACAACCATGCACAAACTGGCATATGCAGCAATTAAAGATATTTCTTTTTATATAACCTATTAAATGTCACACACAATGTAGTCCCAACAGTGGCAATTGGGCATATTTCATGCTCTTGTGATCAAAGAAAGAACTTTAACATCTGTGAAAAAGTCCAATGAGCTGTCCCATTATTTGGAATCCAAAGCTATCCCTACCTGTGTCTGCTCTAATGTACAATGCAGCAACGGCGTGGAGAAAGGGCACAGCGGAACAGTAACACCGCATGCGAACAAATTAACTGTCATGTACTTATGTTAATTAATTATCAAAAGGGCACACACACAATCAGCCCGTCTCAGTAGCACAATGCTCCTGGCCGTGTAGTGGCCAGGAGAGTCCTGCTACTGTGTGGTAAAAAGGTCATCGTGCCTCAGTCTCTGTGGGCGCCTGTGGCAGCCACACCAAAGTGGAAATATCCCCGTGTGATGGGACAATTAATCTGACTGCTGTTAACAAAGTAAGCACATCAGATGTGTGTGCATATGTTCCGAGGGACCTTTCTCCCGCATCCTCCCTTTTTTGTGTGTGTGCGTGTTTCTGTCGAGATGGAGCCGTTGTGCTGTTTACCTCCCTCCTAAAAGCCAATTATTTTGTTCATCAGGATGTAAAAACGCAAGGTTATTTTTCAAGCTCCTTGTCAGTGGCTGAGCACAATTAATTCTAATGCGGAAGCCAACATTTTCCTCAAGACTCCTCTTTCTCTACACTCAATTGGAAGAGTAAATGCTTTGTAACGTGGCACTGCGGCACGCTGTCAGTAAATCGGTGAACTCAAGTTTTGTGTGCGGGCTATGTGTCTACACGCTGACTGTCGGTGTGTGTCTGAACCTCTGACCTGTCAATTTATACTTTTGTTTATTTCTCTTGACAAGACAGCAAAATGAGTATTGCTTGGAGGAGAAGGAAAACACTGTGACTGAATACAGAATGTCTGTAATTGGGTCTTATTTCACAGCCAGACAACACAGAGAAGAGCGCCTTGGAATTACAACAGCTATTGACTGTTGACTGTTCCAGGACATATCTAGCTGTCATGGTTTCAGTTTTGGTGGGTTATTTCTTGTAATATGGTGTGGAGTTCTAGTTTATTTTTCAGTGTTCATTTCTTGTGTTATGGGTTGAGTTTTCAGTTTATTCTCCTGTTTGAGTTTCTTGTTGTTTCCTGTTTTATTTTGAAAAGTCCTTTCCTCGTGTGTCATTTCCTGCATTTGTCCCTCCTTTGTGATTGTCTGCCCCGCCCTGATTGGATTCACCTGTGTCTTGTTAGTCTTCCCTTCCTTGTGTATTTAAGTCTGTGTTCTTCCCTCTGTCATCGCCAGTTCGTCGTGTTACCCATGTGCCTTCGTCCTCGTGTTCGTCTCGTGGTCTTCCTTGTGTTTCTTTGCTCATGTTTTGGATTTTGGATTTTTGCCTTTGCCCTTTTGGATTTGTTTTCCCTGGTTGGACTGATTTTCTGGTGTTGACCCTTGCCTGCCTTCCACCTGTGAGTTCACCTGTCCTCAAATAAATCAATGCACTGAATCTTTCTGCCGGCGCTGTCTGCATTTGGGTCCACAACCCTGTTCCTTGTGTTTCTGGCACAAGCCCACTAGCAACCGAGCAACAGACAAACAACCAATACAGTCTAGAGCAAAGGTACAAATTTGGCCTCTTAAAAGGTAAATTAATGTTGGCTTGGGGGTATCTGTGGTCCTGCTTGACAACCACCATTTAACTCCATTAGTGAAGCTTGTAACAATCCTTATTTGGAAAGATAACTAATGGAGATTATGAAAGGAAAATTCTGCCATTTTTCTCATAATTGTCATAACTGCGGGTGTGATGACTAATAGTAGGTAATAATACTTTTGCGAGAGAGAGAGAGAGAGAGAGAGACTTCCATCCAAATTTAACAGGTTACACAAATAATTTAAAAAGCTTTTAGTGAAAAGAATCTGCGAGAAGGTTGAAAAAAATCCATTCCAACAATTAATCCTGCTCATTTCGAGTACATCACCAATTTAGCGCTGCACTCCTACAACATTATCAGACTCATAATGGACACCAAAAAAAAAAAAGGGGGAGCAAAATTGATGCAGCAGAACCAGAGATTTGATTTTATTCCACCTGTCGTCTACGTTACCCATGATGCAGCTCGACTGCTGGGAGTTTGGTCAGAGATTCGGGGCGGGTTATGAAGTAGTCTTCTTCAGCCGCAGCTGACAGCGACTCAGCTGACTTTAATCATAACAAATATGTCTGATATTAAACTCAGAATTCTATCTTAGGTGTACTTTAGGGAAAATGCACATCGACATAGCAGGTATATTAAACCTATTTAGCTGAAAACAGATGGAAGACTGACCTTCTGAATGTCAGCGTCAATGTAACACAGAATGTATCTTGCACTTGCATAGTATAATATCAATCTTGCACTGAAAAATCCGTCCCCCGAGACATTTACTAATCAGGGTGATGTAATATTACCAGTGCCAAGTTCCACATAAAAGGCTTTACTCTGTTTACCTGGCTGATGCATCTCTCTCAGTTTGTGACTTTGATGACACTGTTTCCTGACGTAGAGCTGAAAGTCAAAAAGGCACTTTTATGTCATTTAAACCCTGCACTGGTTCTGCCAGCCGCTTTATTACAGCGTAGACGTATAAATGGAGCTATAAATGTACAGAAACGTACTGTGTGGAGCTGCAGCTCTTTCTTATAATAAGAACATCCTCTTGTTATAATGAGATGCTTTTTCTTTTCCTTTTTTTTCCCCAGCACTGGATCTCAACAGCCACAGCTGAAGATTAGACAGAGGAACAAAGATAGTGGAGCAAGCTGTCCAGTAAAGAATAAATTCAGCTCTCATGTTTCACTTTGCCTCTCTCTCTGATAGGGTTGACAAAGTCCTTTGTAGTACCATCCACATGTTGATGACAATCCCATTAAATATGATATTGCGTAATCCTATTGTGTCCTATAGAGAAAGAGTTGACTTGTTAATTAGTGGCCTCTTCCTGCTTGGTGCTGTAGTGCACTTTAACCTGATAAATTGACAGCAAGGTCTGCTGAAGGCTGACGGTCTTCTTGCTGTTTGCCTTCATTGTTGTTGTTTTCATAAAATATAAAAATTTCCTGATGATGATATAACATTATAGCTTTAGTTACTTCAGTTATAATCCTCAACATTTCAGGCTAGAGCTGAGCTGGTACTCTTTAACTGCCCTTCCGGACATATACACCGGTCCTTTTTCAGTGTCCTAAAATGCCATTTTAATAAGTCTTAGATAAAAATGCATAGAAAAAGCTAGGATTTAAGAAATTCCGTGTGGAGATGGTATTATAAATACGTAACCCGTTCTCATCCCAGCTCATCACATACCAACTTTTTGCCATGCGCCCCTTTGGGTCTTATTCCACCCTTTGGCGTCTCTAGCTGATGTGCAAAGTTCTCGTTAAGGTGCACGTTACTTTGCTTAAGTTTAGGCACAAAAATCACGTGGCACTTTTTTGGCACT
Organism: Hollardia meadi; assembly: GCA_037974645.1. Lineage (NCBI taxonomy): Eukaryota > Metazoa > Chordata > Actinopteri > Tetraodontiformes > Triacanthodidae > Hollardia > Hollardia meadi. The sequence goes on from JBBPCS010033386.1 coordinate 20,048, forward strand.
TTCCGTTATGTCGCGCTACGTCATCTGTTCAAGTCGACTGACGAGGACGGCTTTACGTTGCTGGTACATTAAACCCTTGTGCGTCATTCCTTGGCACTAAAGGGTACCTTGTGCATCTGGATGAGATGTGAAGGGCCGTGACAAAATGTCCCTATCTGACGAGCTGGGCATGAGAACAGGCTGAAATACAGAGGGACAATGTGCTAGTATGTTGTGCAGCCAAACAAACTCACATTGCTTTAATAAGGAACCCAGTCAATAATGTCACAACAGCACAGGGCACAGTGGAGTTTGTTACGCTCCTCCTCGTCTTGTTCCATTACACGCCGCAATATTTGAAACTGATCCAATTGCAAACAAAGCTGAAAATGTCCATGTGCTGTTTTGGAGATGCATTTTTGATGAATGATTGCTGTGAGCGCTAACTCACAAACACACTGCATTCGGCGTGACCGCTTCCCAATAATGCAGCACAGTGGTGCGGTGGTTAGCGCTGTCACCTCATCGCCGCGTGTTCCGGCTTCCTCCCACAGTCCAAACACATGCAAGTGAATTGCATGTAGCTGTGAATACGGGCAATTAAATGGTTGCAGTCTCTATATGTCAGCCCTGTGATGAACTGGCGATCCTCTCGGGGGTGTACCCCGCCGCTCACCTGGCATCATTTGGGATCAGCTGCAGCGCTGTGTGACCATGGAGAGGGTAAGAGGGCAAAGATAATAGACGGATTGGGAAAACGGCTTCACAATTAAAGTACAACAGGTGAACACTTCTACTGGGAAACTCAGTCTCAGTAGGAAACGTTGGGTTTGCATTAGCAGTAATCTGACACTGCTATGACACAGTGTGAAGAGAAGGAAAAGTAACTAGCAAGGCTGATACCAATGAGATAAATTAAAGAGTAAAACTGGATTTCACTCATCGTTTGGTGTGAATCCCCCTGTGTTTGTGAAGGCAATGAATCCCATATGGTGGGTTCTGGCAGCAGCAATGAAAACTACTACATAGGGAGATAATTATACACTAAATACAAATGGCTATTACAGAAAAAGATTGACACCATACATAATATGGTACATTAAAAGTGGCGTGTAAGATAGTTGATTGTCGATTCTCATTCCCATGTTGTCAAATGCTGATGCTTTGGGTCGGGTGGTTGGGGGCTGATCCACCAACCCAATGGTGGACTTTGCACCTTTAAACGTGATAGTTTTAAGACAAATTAATGAACCAGCCATTTGTCTTCTAATTAACTGAAATAAACCTTCCATAATAGGTCTTAAAAAGTAAACTGTCAGAGTCGAACGCGCGGATTCTCTGCTGAGTGACTGCTGTTCACGTCAGTCAGGCTGCCTCATGTCCCGACAGGCTCCTGTGAGTCAGTCAGCTCGACGGGGTCAAAGGGACGAATGAAAACGAAGGTGCCACACAATCGCATGGGCGATCCATTCCAATTGAGCGTGATGCCTCAAATGCATCGCAACTGACCCAGCCCACACAAACACATTTCCAACCTTTTTTTTTTAAAAAAAAGAAGCATAATGGCGAAAAAGCCTCCCCTGCAATTATGTTTTGATTGATTTATTTATTTTTTTGGACTAAAGCCGTCTTCCAGTGTTGATATTAACAAACACAGGCAGCGGAAAAAAAAGGGCTTTCAAGTGTGTTTTCACTTTGGATTATTCGATACAATCCTTCCACCTCAAGCTCTCGATTTGTCAATGCATCCCATTTATTGTAATGAGCATTAAATCCCCTTCCAGTTATGTGTGCACACTCCATTTATTTTCGATTAACATATCCTGCACAATTTCTGCAGGATCCTCGAAGAAGCGACAATTAAAGAATACAAATCCTTTCATTGCTTTAATAAAGTAAATTAATTCAGTCCATAGGTTGTTGTTTTTGTGTGTGTGTGTGTGTGTGTGTGTGTGTGTGTGTGTGTGTGT
>JBBPCS010033411.1:0-21989 GCA_037974645.1 Hollardia meadi
GTTACAAGTCAGTGTCCCATCAAAATGATTTTGAAGCTGTTATTTTAAGGTAAAAAAGTTATGCAGTGGGGCTTTAAGTAAAATGATCCTCTTCGGAATATTTTGAAGTAGGGAGATGGTAATAACTATTCATTTTTGCAGAAAGGAACTCAAGAGAGCATTTTGCAATGTATCTTGCATGTTCTTAAAACACCTCCTGACAAAAAGTGACGAAAGATTGCTACAGCATGCATCCTTTTACATTCATCAAATTTATTACTTCTCAGTCAGTGTACTCCTCATTTACCAGAACACAGTTGTCTGCACCATACTAACTGACATCACCAATAATTTGATGCTCCAACATCTGTGTTTTATCATATGCATCCTCTCCCAGGATGACTCATTTCACTTCTCATAATTTTTTTTTTCCAATAACCAATTGCAAAGGTTGATATGGAGGCACAAGAAAACAGGAATGCATGAAACAGGTCTGGTTTGGTAATCAGCTTAAACAGATGTCCAGGCTTTGTAAAGCATTTGGGAAATAAATGCAGCTTAGCACTTAAAGGGCTCCCGGTGGGCAGGATGCTCCATTTGTTATGAACATGAAAAAGTAGAACCGATTCTCATTGCTTAGGAGAGCTCATTTATCATGCCATGGTATGACAGTGGAGACAGTGGCCCTATATGCTGATGTTATAGATCTTCCTGTGTCATCACTGTGATATCTGCCAGGGTTGAGCCTTCGATGGGTGCTGATATTAGTGAGAGGATCAACCACATTTAAAGACAGTTTGCATTTATATGTCTCTGTGTCAAAGGGTCTTTATTTGCAGGACAAAACATGCAAATAGTAGTGATATTCATTGGTAAAATAGGGGTTTAGACAGTAATCGAATAATCTGATTTTAAAAAGAAACTAAGTGTGTTTTGGCAATGTGTGGTTTTAGCATATTCTTTTTAAAAGAATTATACAACGTCACTGTTAAATTAACAAATTCAATGTTTCATTCAATGACGATCCAACAACACTAGTGGAACATCAACTGACAATAAACTCAATTTGTTTAGACAGATTTTGCATCCTGTCCATACCACTGATTATAAACTATAAATATACAACAGCCTTCCTCTGTTCAGCCTCACTCCAGTTAACCAGAAAAGAGTACAAAACTGAGACAATTAAACCACGAATAAATAAAACCATCTGTGGACACTGTGGTAGGTGCAAAAAGCAATATACAGAAATTAAATTAAACTCCCATCATGCTGCAAAGAGTGCTACACAGTTTACACACAGCATAGCACACACACGCAATGCTACGTTACTAGTGGATGTACTCACCTGTCTGAACGTCAGTCTGTGAGCCTTGTCCACCCTTAATCTGCCCTTGGTTCAACTTCTCTGCTTGACCATTGTCAGTGAATATAATAACCAGTCCACTGTCCCACCATAACCAGTCCATTTAGCCTCTCTGTCCCACTATAACCAGTCCACTTAGAGGCTCTGCTGTCACAGCTTTGACAGAAATAGAAAGAGCAGACACCTCACTGAAGGTAGAAGTTCATAGGCAATGTAACAAATTTAGAAATCACCGGTGAGGATCCACCGTGAGTATTTTAGCTTTTAGCATTTTGCTAAACCAGCTTCACCAGTTAATCACGTAACATCAGGGTGTGTTTAATATGTGTCACTTAGCGTGCCCGCCACGTGGTGCATTATATCAGTAACTGATTGAGGTAGATGCAGCCACTTTGTAACTATGCCGAAGCACAATAATGCTAACATTCACCTATAATGACATCATACTTAATTTTAGGGAATTGTTGTTTTTACTCAGTCACAGATTCATCTTGAAATGTAAAAGTACAATACTTTTTTAAAAAAGTACATACAAAAATGACAAATTACAATAACATGAGTATATGTAATTCCTTCCACCCCTTCCTTAAAGTATGTTCATAAAATTTGACATGGACTGGTTAACTATGGCATTAGCCTCAGTTTTTAAAAAAAATGTTACTTAGAAAATGAAGTAAATTATTCTTACATTCTAAACTAAGACAATAACGATGGTAAATATTATACCTTCTTAGCAGCAACGTGTTAGCTTTGTCATTTTGTATATTATCATGCTGAAGTTAGCATTTAACTCAAAGAAATGCTGTGTCTAAATATAGCCTCACGTAGCTGTTAGAATGACTTTAGACTCTTATTACTTGTTTCTAAAAACATCATAGCATTACATAGTTGTCAGGGATACTTTTTTGTTTCCCTCACCCACACCTGGGTGGTTACAAACGGGCAAAAATTCTTATTTTTTTGTCATTCATCACAGACTTCACCATCCAAAACAAGCACTGCCAAACCTTTTAGTGTGTTTAGTTTCCCATACCACATTCCCATGTGGACATTGTCCGTTATGAATAGATCGCATTCTCCTCTCTCTTATGTTTGATACTTTGCAGACGGCTATGGAACTTCTACATCAGCAAGAAAGGTCAGTAAGTCAGACCCGAAACAGAAGAGCTACATTATATTAAAAATGCATACTGTGTGAAATCCTCCACATTCATCTAAAAACACAAGCTGCAGTGCATTTGACCCATTCTGACACTTGTTGCATTATTTATCATTTATGAATAATGAACTGAACATTACAACAACCCTAAACATCCCTGTGAGATATCATGTAAAAATATGCACAGTTCATTTTAAGGCAGCAAGAGGATTATTAATTTGTTTTTGTGACAGACTGCAGAAAATTCTACAAGACTTGAATGCTCTAATTGCAAGCTAAAAATTATTTACATATTTACATCTTGAAAACTATTTTTGTAATTGCTTTTGAAAGAAACCATTTACACCTCGATGAAAGACCAGTTTTTAGCCAAGATACATTAATGCTTTCAACTTGTTTTCATCTGGGAGTCACCAAACTTTTTCAGATGTGGACTGCTGAGCAATTTGGCCATGTTAATTAGCTGCCAGGTTTCCCTGATGCTCTGTTCATTTATCACAGTTGGGAATTGGAGAGTGAGTCCAAAAAAATCTAAACATTGCTTTTAGAAATTATGTTTGGCGGGCCAGTCAGGCTGGCAACCTGGCACCATTTTTTATCTCCTTTCATGTCTGCATTATCGACTTAATTAATAAATACATTTGTGCTTTTGTCCTCTGTTTTTGGTAGTTGTTACTCTGAAGAAAACTGAGGGTCCATCAGCACTAGTACGTTTTCATTTTAAAACGGAGTTTTAAAACGAAAATCCGTACGCATGAGCATTTTAGCAGCGTTTCAGATCTCATCTCTGTCCATACTAACACGCTTGGAAACATGAAGCATATTGTCCCTACTTGGTTGCAGAAAATACTAGGAACGATTTTTACTTTCACTTCTCTTTACTCAGCCTACTTAGTCTTATTTACTTTTATTTTTACTTCCTAATATATACAGTGTCTGCGTCATTGTTTCCAAAAGTCACTGTTTCTGCCCATCCAGACTAAAACCCAACCCCAGAGTTTTCAATCTGAAATGCAGTCAGCAGCGTTTCCAAATGTTTTAGGGGCCCTTAAATGCCAGAGTAGTGTGGAAGCTAGGCATAAACACAGCTAGAGTTATGTGTTTTAAAACAAAAACGTATAGTGTCAATGTAGCCTGAGGCCTTCTCCACACGTAAACGAGTATTTTTAAAAACTAGCTTTTTCTATGCGTTTTGGCCTTTCGTCCACATGCAAACTGCGTTTTAGGTCACTGAAAACAGATATTTTGGAAAACTCCGTCCGGGGTGAAGATTTTCTGAAACTCAGTTTTCAGTGTTTGTAGACAGAGAAATCTTGGCTTGTAACATCACACTGTGCTGCAGGGTTTCTCCTTTGTTTGTAGTCAGTGTGCGACGTATCTATTTTGTTCAAGGGTGGTTTTGTGCAACGGCAGAGGTAGACAAACTAGTGCTGGTGTTAACGTTGATTAACCAGACTTTTTACATGCTTACACATACATAGTTATTCTCCCACTATGTTGACAAACAGAGGCGTCCTGATTGGATAGTCGATATGTTAATCAGAACTGTTCACTGGACCTGATAATAAGATTTTTCCAGGTTTCCAACATGGCTTTATGGTTAGGGTTTTATCGCTGCCTGTTGGTTTGGTATGCTCTTGACAGCACTTTACTATGTTTTTTCCGTTTTAATGTGAACGAAGATTTTTTTAAGAACCGCCATTTTCAAAAACACCCCGTGTACGCGTGGACAAGGCCTGAGAGCGCTTGTCTTTGCAACAGTGGCATTAATACCACTTGGAAACGCAAGGGGGAGGGGCAGTTGTCTGCACTTTAACAAAATTGTTTTCCAGTGGCACTTGTGCCACGAATGAGATGAGAGGATTGATACCAATTACAGTATGTGTTAAATCTGTACAAGTGTGAAAGCAACAATTCACCATTTTATGGGCGGTTTTGTTGTTTTTTGGTCCGTTTCCAGTTGTTATGTCAAGCTAATCTAACCAGCTGCTGGTGTTAGCTTCCTATTTGCAGTAAACAAAAAAGAGTGGCATCAATCTTAATCTAACTCTCAAAAGTGAATATGTGTATTAAATTTCAAGTGCAGTTAAGTGAGTTTCAATCAGAAATTCTCACAAGCACCATAGCAAAGTGAAATTTTGCTTTTTTATTGTGCATTTGTTTCTTCAGCCCCGATGACACTCCTTGTTGTGAGTCATGTTCTACCCACTCACAGGTGTCTCTCTGTGTTACAATAAAGAGCTGGCTTTCACACTTGTCATTCCTTTGCTAATTCAAGATCAGCCTTACACTCCTAATTACTAACTCATTCATCCTTTTCACACAGCCTTTCTTCCATCCTTTTTCACAGCACCAGCATGCTGGAACGCTGGAAGAGCGTCCTCATTATGGAGGAGACAGCAGTTTGGGAATAGTTCTTCAAACATAGGTTTGGTTGCTGATTTACTTGGAGAGATACAATCGACCTTGGAGTGTCCCCGTGGGGAAAACACTAAAGCTGAGTTATGCGGTTGAGTGTGGGAAGAAAAGTGTAATGACTTACACCTGAATGGCTCCACTCTACCAAACACCATGGGTTTGTCACTCACAGGCGTCGGACCCCCCTGCATTCAAAGAGGCCTGCAGGGATCTAGCACTAATGAGGCAGCAGGCATTTCTCTGGCTCGTTACAAACTGCTGTGTGTGAAGCCTTTCTCTTGACTAGAAGCTGCACCCAGTACCAGCTACTATTTCACAGAGTGAAAGGGTTTCACAATTAATGATGCAATTATGCTAATGGAGTTGCCAAGCTGCCTGTTTGCCTCCCCATCTACTAAGTATCAATCCTGGTGAAGAATGGGAAAGTGAAAGCATCAGCGCTCAGTTTCAGAGTGTATATTTGCCCATGAATCTGAGCTTTCCTCAGAAATGGCAGCACTGGAAACTAAAAACAATTGGCTTTGAAATAACAGAACTTTTGTTCACTGTCACGTACGTTTTCATGCTAATGTGAGCATTGGCAGGCAGGCATAGAGTATTTTCTTGAGATCCAATCAAGTTTTGGCCACAAAGTGATTTTCTTAATTTCGATGGTATGACATCTCTGCATGAAGGTGCTTTTTTCCGTCTGTCAAGCGAGGTCCAACCTTTCCAATTCACTTTATTTTCTTAGTCGTGGATAGTCTGATTGAGTCAATTTTCTTGTCATTCATAGACACTCTCAGTAATACTGTTGGCTTGTGTAATTCTCACCAGACCGTATTGGCGCACCTTAACATCCAACAGCCGTAAAGCTCCTGAAAAGACATATGCTCGTGGGAAGGACCTCATTTTTTCACCATAGTGACAAATGGCCATTTAATGGAAAAAGAGTTTCAATTGTGCTTGAAGTTGCCTTAAGTGGCCACATTGGAAAACCAAGTGAGTAGCCCATATTTTCACTGGCACTTCTACTATCATGTCATTAAGATTGGTGAACTGCTTGTATTTTCATCAAAAACCAATGCTTAATTTCATTCAGTGTTTAGTTAACCCTCAAAATAGCACCAGAAGTGGAAACCAGCAGCAACAGCAGACTATGCTAACTTAACATATTAGCTTGCCCTCCTGTTTTGAAATGCACTGACAAAGCTTTGAAGTGATAATAAAATTGAACCAACTGACAATCATTTACCGAGTGTGTGGGCTGAAGAAGTGGTGGGGGGAGACTCCATTTTTCACGGTCACTACTACTGAGTTCACGTTCACACAGAGGAGAGAGACAGCTAGCTAGTTAACTTAGCACAACAGGTGGATTTGAGAGAAAATACAACAGACGATGAGACCAAAGCAAACATGACACACAGAACACTCAAAAACCACCATTTCTGATTTGTCCAAACGGCATGTTAGTCTGCCCAGACCACAAAATTAAAAGTCAAAACACATCAGCAGCAGATTAAACATGCTAGTTAGGCTAAAGTTACCAAGACCACAGTGAGCAACAGCATTAAACCATAACATTAGCCAATGCCACACAAAACGCGACAAAATTAGCAAGTTAGCAGTTTCCAAATCGATCCTATCATTAAAAATATATTTAAACTCACCATTGACGGTTTCAAAGGAGTGTAATCTGCCAGTTGTTGTTGAAAAGTTGTTTTCCAACATGCCCAGCATCTCTTCTGTCACAGGATGTTTACAGACAAATCCATCCATATTAACACACTACTGTAATTCAGGTTACAGGACAGGAGTCGGACCCGAACAATAAACACCTGCTGCTGCTTTGGGCTCTTCTGTCTGTGCTGGTTATTGAAGGTCCAGACAGGCCAACTGAGTTGAATGTAACATTGTCAATGATGAAATTCAGTTTTGCTTTACTGTATTTAACATTCTTATGCACTGGTAGCCTACATTTGACATGTATATAATAAATCAGGTAATGTGCAATTATTCAGGTCGGGAATCTTACATCAGTCCAGGCCTCCACATTCACTCAGTTAACAACAGGTCTGCAGTTCTGAGGGACTGCAGCTGTTGTTATCTCTTTGCTTTACCCATTTCAATTAGCATTTTTATGGCCAATCCAGGCCTGCAGGACACAATCAGTGAGTGATATGCAACATAAACACACAGGGGCGTAAAGTGGCCCCCTACTTCCAGCACCATTGGGCTGGAGACACTGCCAGTGTCTTAGGTAACCTATCTTATGTTTTTCAGAAAAAAAACATCTCTATGTCACAACTCTGGTTTTGCCCATTAATTCAACAAAATTACATCATTTTAAAGGCAGTTGGAACCATTTATCCTAATCTTTTTTTATTCTTCAGTTGTGTCCTTTTCGTCAGTGCACCAAGCAAATAGAAATTATTTGTAAACATACAGGGGAACTCCACTAATTGTTAGCATTAAGCCATAAAAAGCACTTTTCTGTCTATTCTGTTTATTTTCACAGAGACACATGAAACTGCTCATTCTACAATAGCTTTTGCTAAATGTGTGTAACATGTAAGTGGCTGTTCAGGAACAGGATTGTTTTTTGTTTTTTAACAGGATTTTTTTTGTTCCGAAAGTGAAAATGTGGCAGCAACTGTTTTGTGTGCTTTTGCTTGCAAGTGTTCAGCTTCGTTACCATAAGCTGTAGCTTAGTTGCTATTGTTTGCTGTCTTGGCTTTGGCTTCGGAATCATCTCAACTGATTGGCACAAGGCTCACAGCTTGGATACATGCAACTAGAGCCAAGCTGGTAATCACACCTTACAATCATATAATCAGGCAAATAAAATCAACACCATTTGTGAAGCACTTCAAGTTTTCAATTTGTTATTTCTATAAAGATTAGAATTACTGATTTTGATGTAAATGCGACGACAGGAAATTATTTAAGCATCTTTGACTGTGTACTACCCAGAGTGAAAACAACACAGTGCAGCCAACTCTCTAAACTACAATTCATAAACATGTAGATGGTGATGCTCTGAGGTGGGTGTGTTTTGATTAAACTGAGAACAGCAGTAATTGCAAATGTTACACCTGCAAGTCCCTGCATAATCATATTACTTTCCATGCCAGCATCTTTCCACTCGCGCTCATTTCAGCAGAGACAAACTGAATTTGTGAGCATGAAGACATATGCGTGATTGTTTAGCTCCACTGTGCTTTGGCTTGCATGGATGAGTTAAGGTTAATTATATAAGCAATGCACAAAGGAGTCCTGTGTGTCAGCTACAAATGAAATGGTTTAAACAGACAGAAACTATGAAATGCCCTGTAGTATTTGTAAAACGCTTATGGTGCCCTATCATTTTATTGCAGGTTGATACAAAGTGTTATTTTATTTTCTCTTTAACAAGCTTATTGCCAGGCTACAGTCAGCTTTACTAACAATAACTGTCACATTGCACAACATCTAAAATAACGCTACACAACCTGAACAATGGATGGCCAGAGCCCGACAATCAGACAGTGGAAGAAATGAATACTAACTAATGGTAAACAATCCTGTCTGTGTTTGAAAAGGGTTGTAAATGTGTATGGGGGTGGGGGGGGGGGTCTGCTGACAGTTCCCAGGAGATTTCCCTCCCATGAACAATACCGCAACTGCCTGAGTGTTTGCTCTTGTCAGTCACCTGCCAGAGGACGACAGAGACGAACCAGCCAACAGCAGCTTGAGTCAACTCCGGACAATGATGAGGGACCAAACAGCAACTGTCTCCTTTTTTCACTCAGCTGCCTCCAAAACTCGACGTGAAGGCAGAAGTAGTTTATGAGAGGGTGAGAAAGACTTCAGTCACAATATTCAGTACCATTCATGCTGTTTTTCCATGATGTTTTTTACTATACCACGCAGATGCAGGTACTTTCTAACACTTTTTAGCGATTGATAATCATTTGGTGCATATTTCAAATGCCAGTTTGTGGCAGTTTCTATTATAAATCATGTTACACTTTGGGGGTTTTTTCACATTGAAAGCATTGTTAATGAAATAAAAACAACCGCACTGAAATGATAATAACCATAATGTTTTGATAAGTGGACCAGAGCAGCACGGAGCACGTTTCAGAAGGTGTTCTTGACATTCAGACCTCACAGACTCTGTTTCCTCACAGAGTGACATTTCATATGTGTGATATATTAGGAGTGGAAAGCATAACACAACACTTGCACAGACAATTAATCTGTAAGTGAAATGTAGAATATGTTGCTAAGCCCCCACAGATGGAAAGAGTTTACAGGGCTTCAGGCTGTCTGAATTTATGTTAGACTGAATCATTATTCTTTTGTTAATGATGAGTGGAGATATACTTTTAAACTTGATTTTTAAACTTTAAACTTTTTTTTTTTCAAGGGAGGATGATGAAAATGACTGAGGTTAAATCGTAGAGTTTATTTATGTTCAGACCACAAGGAGATAAAAGTATAATTAATTTTTCTGCAGCAAGCACATTTCATTAAAAAATAAATGCAGCGTATGACCCATAAAAACACATATACAAATTTAAAAAAATACAAATGTCAGATTCACACATGCATGCATTTGTGTTGTTGATATATTAATATATAGTACAATGTAAATAAAACATTTCTAAATTTCTTGTTATCAAAATAAATACAAATTGAAGGTCAGCATGCTAACTGCGTACAGTTACAAACATGCTGATATTTAACTGCTATATTGATGAGTTTAATAGGTGTTGGCATGCTAACATTTGATAATTAGCATGAAACACAAAGCACAGCTTAATAAGTCGTAAACCAAAGACAAATTGAAATTTTGATCTGATGATGGCACTACATAAAAAGTGGGTCACCCTGAGGGCAACATTAATATGTGTACTAAATTCCATGGCTATTATTATTAGTTGTTTAGACATTTCACCCAAATCCAAAATTCACCCAAAACGTTGGGGGTCAGGGTTAGGGTTACCCTAAGTCATTGTGATTCATCCTCTGGGGAACATGTCTGTGCAAAAAGATCATGGAAATCCATCCACTAGATATTTTAGCTTGGACCAAAGTGGTGGACCTATGAACTAACTGTCCAAGCAGACAGACAGACTGACCAGACCACCATTCCAACAGTAGCTGCTCTCATTCATCCACAAAAACCCAATTTTCTCCCAAAGGCTGGATAAAAACTTCAATTGATGGGAGATGAAAGGTTTTTAATCTGCCATTACAGCCATTCAACTCAGTAGATTGCTATCAAAATCCCACCATCACAGCAAGGTCTATCAATGTAAAATATGCATTTCATACAGTATCTATACTTAGATAATGTCCTGATGAACTACCCCCCGGGAGCTCAGAACAATACATTGGGAATAGGAAATGAGTGCAGTTTTCACTTAGTGTCTTTTCTTTTCACATTTCTTTTTTTTGAAAGAACTACTACAGTACTGGCAGTTCCAGTGGAAAGACTAACAAGGAGCTTTCAAAGCCTTTGCCCAGGGCTTTTATTCAAATGTGGACCACTGTCTGAATACTGGTCAATCCCCGACTCAAATTGCTTTTTATTGTAGGAAAATCTTCAGGTCTGTTATAGCTTCACAGTACGGCAGTTATGTTTAAAGTGAGTCACAGTAAAAGGATGATACTGCAATGAGCTTTCACTCACGGTGCAGTCGAGAACTTAACTTTTAGTGTGCTCATCATTAGACAGGAAGAAATATATACCTGCCACATCTTACTACCTGTAAGCCAGGATTTAAAGGGTCAAACAATATCAAAAAATGGTTTTATTATGTTGTTAATTACATTACAATGCACATAAATTTCAAGTTTTCCTTTGATTGTCAAGCCATATTAAGCCTGTAGCAACAGGTGTTTCCATAAACAGGGATAAAAAGCCCCCTCAGTGTGGCTTATCACCATGTGTCCAGAGTAAATGAGGTTCCCCTGCCCATCCTTTCACATCCTGTCTTCATCACACTGTGGCATTTCAGTCCTGTCCCCTATAAGAGAATGTCAACCTGGGTGCTGTATCCCGGGCCATTAATCTCCCTAATTGAATAAAGATGAAGAGAGACCGCTGTGATGAGAAAGGGCAGAAGAGTATCTGGGGTGTGATTTAATGACCCGAGTGATTTATGGCAGAGGATAACACCCCTTTTAGGTCTGTGTGGGTGGCGTGTCAGAGGACAGCTTGCAAAAAATGCCCTTTCCACCGATCTCCCTGTTGTACACCCCTGCTGCACCTCAGCATCATAAATTTCAAGCCAAAAGAGGAGCCCGAGCCAGTGTAAGAAGGGAAGTTTGTCTCGTTTGTGGAATACATAAGTAGTAAGAAAGGAAAGGAAAGGAAAGGAAAGGAAAGGAAAGGAAAGGAAAGGAAAGGAAAGGAAAGGAAAGGAAAGGAAAGGAAAGGGCTGTAGATCGCAACAACTTGACAAATTAAAGGCAAACCTTTGTGGAACTTGGTCTCTTCCAAGGATCATTAGAATGCAATCACAATTTATTTCATATACTTTAGGATATAATGCTACTGGAGTGACTGCATACTGTTTAAGACTTCAGCACAGTGTCCATGAATGAGAAACACCATTTCTGGATCTGTCTTATTCTTTTGATTGATTTCATGTGAATTATTAAAAATGACCGGAAGGCTGCAGTCTCCAGTTTCAAAAACCATAACTAGTTTAAGGAGGAAGCAAACTTGCACACACCTGTTTTCAAAAAGCAAAGCCTCCTTCCTCTCATTACATATTTCAAAGAGAGGCTAATGACATTCACAGATGCAGTGTGATTACATGGCATGTTAACACTCCTGAAGACAAAGTCATGTCTCAGGCCTGGAGGGGAAATTTATTTTACAGCAGGGGCAGCCTGAAGCAGATGTTAACAGAATCACAGCCATCTGTCTGGAGGTGGCCGCCACCGTATGCCCATGCTGGTAAGTCGTGCCACGTTTGTGCAAAGTCAAACAGTGCCATCAGCTGTCAAGTCATTCATAAAGAAGCAAAGGGTTAAATGTGAACACAAGACATATATCATGGCACACTGAGGCCGAGGCTCCTCCTTGTCATTTGTCTTCATCTATCATACAAACACCACGACTGCAGGTTGGTGATTAATGAGCTTGTCTGGGCCTCCGGGTGATATTACAGAACGTGTGGTGTAATATTAAATTCTCAAATAGAGCAAAAACTTCGTCACGAGTGTCTTGCTGGAGTATTTTTATACAAGCCCCTGGCTGACTGTGTGGGCTTGTTTCAATATCTGTGAATTTGCCTTTAATTCATTTATTGTTCCCATTATTCCAACTTCAAGACATCTGGGCTCAGCCAGAGAGGCTGAATATACACGAATATGTTGAAATAGAGGCATATCATTCCTACTTTAAGTTCTGTAATGTGAAGAAAAAAAAGAGAATCAAGGACCCAGGAGTTTGTTGCGGCAGTAAAACTAAAAAAAAAAAAAAAAAAAAGGAAATCAGCAACAGCTGTTACATTAAGGGAAACGCAGTGCATATTCTTGGATGACTGAAAGCATAGTCAGCCAACGTTGAAAGTTTGAAAGAGGAGAAGAGAGCTTTGATTACAGTGAAAACATGTAATGAACGCAGAACAAGACAGCTAGATGGAATTAAATGAAAAGCAAACCTGTGTAGTCACGTCTGCCTCATTCTGCCACTCATCTGTCTAATGGGTAAAGAAGAAGAGTCAGAGAATCTTCACATTTTTTTCACTGTTCCATTTTTTACTGGAACTTGTTCGACGTCTCATCAACTCAATGCCTGACTGAAGCTCTGAAGACCTCCAACAGAGTAACTGCACCTCAGCAGCAGCTCATCCCTGCAGCCGTAGGCTCCCACTCTGCAAGTGCACATGTATTTGGGCAACTTATTGCCACATTTACATGAGAGGAACAAGAGAAGGTCAGACTGCGGTGGACGAGTAGTAGGTGAGAGAAAGATGCACCCCGCAGGATTTACTGCATTTTCAGAGGCCCCTGATGCGCCTTATGTTACACTTTTCAGCAGTGTAAGGGCAATATGAGGATGTATCAATATAATTAATATCCTACAAGCATTTTGTTGTATGACAAAACAGCAAAATGTTCAAATAATTCATTAAAATGACAATTTAAACAGGCTTTTGCATATTTAATGGCCAACCGTCTACAGCAGATAACACAAAAAACAGTACAACAGAAAACCAGAGAGTAAATAAGCTGAAAGAATTCGTCTGGAAAAGGTAATGATAGAGTAGAGTCTCTTTTAAATGACTTTTCTTGCCCCACAGTATCTAATAAATAAATTAAATGAAATAAACTTTCATGAGCCTGTAAAAGTCAAATAAATGTTTTTTAAAAAGCCCCTTATTTGATCCTGAGGGTTACTCGAGGCCTCCCTCCATGATAACAGCAACACTCTAACAAAACTTTATCGCTTCTCTCTCAAACAGTGCTCTGTGAGCTAGGAGCGCTGTCAGCATAGATTTATACACATGCGGGTTATATGACCATAAAGTATGGAGATGGAGAGCAAACAAACCATCTGTTTGGCAGTAAAACTAAGAGATGCTGGTAATATTCAGGGCAATGACGTTGATCCCGTTGCTTTTCCAGACTTCGACTTTTGCTCTTAATGATTAAACGTACCGGCTAATTTTGCATTCTATAATCAAACTCAACTCTCAAGCCTTGCGTGTCCTAGAGTAGCAATCTAACTTTTGGTTTTAGTCCCACTGCTGATCAAGCAAAATCCCCTAATGCTGGATATTTAATGTGGTAAGCTCATCTGAAGTCGTCACGATAGCTCTGCCGGTCCCTGGACGTCATGCTTGTTGAGTAAGAGGCTTTGAAATATTAGGGTCCCACAGTCACAGTAGCTGAAGACTCATGCATGATAGGCCGTGTTGAAACGCGTAATCCCAGTTTCCACTTGCACCCATCCATCAATCTGTAATGATTTATAATGCTAGGATCTGGTTTTGCTTACCCTTCTCTCTCTCAATGTCTGTCATGCTCTCTCTCTCTCACACACACACACACACACACACACACACACACACACACACACTCGTAATACGTTGTCATGAATACACACAGGTTGGATAACACGATTCTTAACTGTTGCATTATATATTCGTACACATATGACAGAAACAGAGTTGTTGTGTTGCTGCTGTCTCTGGCAGCTGAGTGCAGAACGCTCTAAATTATGGATCATTCTAGTTGTTAAAATATTCCAGAAATGGAGACAGAAACCTTTCAGAAGTTACTTTCTGATGCATGGCAATTTTATCCCAAACTTCAGTTTCAAATTCAGTTATTCTTTTCAAACTTTCAGACTGCATGTTGAAATGGGCAACGTTCAGCTCTTTTGATCAATAAAAAACACCAAGTATTGAGAGGCAGCAGTTTCTGCCACGGGATCTGTGTCATCACATATTACATGACCCTGAAAATCTGCTTTGGGAATAGTTCACCACTCCAAACAAATAACAGGATTTTCTCCTCGCTCAGCTTTATGAGTCTGTGTCAAGGCTCCCATCCTTCAATATTCTATAAGAGGAAGAGCGCACAGGGCTAGCCATCCTTCTTTGAGTGGATTAAAAAGAAAACTCCCTCAAGATAAAGATGAAGACGGATTCCTTTAATATCGTTGTCATAAGACAACCAGGACGCCTTGCCCTCAGCCTCCACTTCTCCTAGATATTGTCCAGTCAAAAATGATTACAGCTAACTGGTTAGCAAGGCCACAGAAGGGATAAGAGACCAGGTGTCAGTTCTCACAGGGCACTGGGATGATCAGTCATTTAATGTGAGGGTGTAGCAGACACCTAAGAGTAAGCACAAAGATAGGATGTAGATCTTTAGTTTTAAACACTGAGCAATTGCAAATAGTAGCCTACTAGTGATAAATAATTCATACCATTTAACCACCCTAACCCTTCAGTTTGGTTTGGTTAGATACTTACAGTATGCAGTGCAGACAAGCATTGGTCAACTACTTTAGCACTTTCAACTCAAGACAAGTTTCCCAAGCCAACATATACAGATTTGTGTAGAAAATGATACACAGAGTATGCTCTATGCGATGTGAAGGTGCAGGCATAAAAAGCGTCTTTGCTTCAAATTCAGTACTTTACTCCAAGTGTGATAAAGCTTCAGTGACACAGTGAAAAAGCACATATTGAATACAAATAATGTTGTGGGCATGTTGCACCTAATTTTAAAGTTACTCAATGGGTCTCATGGTAGCATGCAGTTTTGAATTATCTCAATATGTACGTATGGAGCTGAACTGAATTTCAGTTGATGTGCTGACAACATTCAAAATTACATTTAAACAAGACTCTACAGCCATGTTAAAGGCTCTGTGAGTGAGGCTGTACTTATGTGCATGACAAGCTCATAAAAACAATGCTAACATAATGATGTTTAGCAGGTATAATATTTACAGTACGCTAATATTTACACTATCTTAGTTTAGCGTGTTAACATGCTAACATTTGCTAATTAGCAGATTAAAATTTTGACCTGATGATAGTGCTAAAGTTAATGAAGTTAAGGGATCACCAAAGTGATTAAAACTCACCCTTCAAAATTTCACTCCACCCAATAGTTACTCTGGATAATCAACAGAACAGTCAACATTTTTTATTGGCCTGCATTTCTTCTGAGCTAGAACTGTTTTCTAGAGTAACAGAGACACTGATTTTAAATTTATTTTTCTGATGAATATTTAATTTTTATGTAGTTCTTCAGTGATTTGATCACCACAAAGGAAGTTCCATTCACCTTAATTATACTGGAGGGTAAACAGAAATCCCAGATATGGATAATGCAAAAATGCAAAAACCAAAACTACCTGTATGGGTTAATTATTTATAACTAGAGGTAGAGAGTGAGGACATTTGGATGAACTGACCCTTTATTAAGAGGAAGATGGGGGAGATTGGGGGCATTATAGTTACAATAATTGATCTAATAAATGTCTTAATGTCTTTTCTCATTTTACAGATTTTTTACCATCTGTACATCATTAATACACAGAGCTTACATTTACTGTTAACTCAAATCCAAAACATGTTTTATGGAAACCTCTTGGACCAAATACAAAAACCATCTCTCCACAGAACTTAAAAAACAATTTCTTTGCATCTAACTAATGTTGAGACATTCCACAATGGTAATGTGGTTGAAAACATCTCGAAGGAGCCGTCAGGGTGAGAACAGAATGGAAGATGTTAAATCGTATCCCTCTCATTTACGTAAGACACACACAGGACAAATAGAGAAAGGTTAACCTCTTTAAAACATGCCTGGCTCGGCCACAAGAATGCATGTGAACAGTGTGTTTTCAATTATATGAAACCAGCTCTGTCTGTCCTGGAGTCTACATAATTCTCCTTTTCAGTGAATCGCACTTAAAAATAAAATAAAACATGTCTTTGTTCGCCCACTGCTAATCAGAGAGCCACAGAGACTTCTGTCACAAGTTTTTAATTTTCAGATCAATCTGGCTGTGGATTACAGGATTTTCATGGAAAAGATGATTCCTTCCCTCACCAAAATGTTCATTTTTGTGGGATCTGACAAAAGAAAATGCCACAGTAACAATTATAAAATCTGTACTACAACACTATTGCATACTGTGGTGACAAAGCAGTGAACTATATTAGAAAGACAGCTTGTCTGTGCATAGAAAAACATTTTAGAAGTATTTGACGTCTTGTACTGAAACAAAAAACACTGCATTCATACAATTTGTATACACAACATATTTCATCATTATCCATAAAACATGCTGGAGGTAACAACAACAAATGAGAATGTACAGTATGTCTGTAATCAAGGGGATGAGGTTTGGTGGTTTTCGCTTGGTGACAAAATTCTGGGTTGTGGTTTATCAAGTCTCCAAAAGACACATGAGGCCAACAAAACTTTCCCAGGCTCTCTGTGTTCCAGATAGAGATTTGCTTAATTATTCACCACATGAAGGGATTGGTGAGCACAAAGTGTGTTATTATTCTCACCCACTGGGTGCCACTTTCCACAATGTACCCCCAGGCACTCAGGTTTTTCAGACTTTGTAATTTCCCCCCAGGTCTCTTGAACATGGCTGTCAGCATGACTCTGGCTCATAGTCAGGATAGTGGACACCTTCTCCTATAGGCAGACATCTCATACCCACTTGCCTTGGCTTGGAGACAGCAGGCTCAGAGCTCCCAGTCCAGCTTCCTGCTCTCCATGGAGGGCCCAGCTTGGTGTGCAGCCTGGGAATAGAGGTTGAGAGGTTGGAATGGGGACAGAGAGGAGGGAGCGGAGGCTGAGGGAAGAATAAGGGGGCACATGTGAAGGGATATTTCCTTTCATGGCTTCCGCTCCTCTCATTTTCTCCTTATTATCAGGATGTCTGGTGCCAGATCTGCTTGATCTATCTGAGGTGAGAGAAGAGTTACAAAGTGCCGACAAAAAACTGAAAGTGGCAGTTGATCATTTTAAGAGGAGAGAATGCCAGCTCCTGTTGTGAGGTCTGCTTTGAATTAAGCTTTCCATGGTTGGTCCACCAGGAGGGGTTAAAGAAAGAACACAGGTCCCTTTATTTGAGAAAATACAAACAGGTTGTGTATTCATCTGCCCAGCCTCCCTTTTCTAAGCCTCCTCTAGAATAATCTCCAATTCTTCATCAGCAGCTTATTCCTCTTCACATCTCAGCATGCGTTGCACCTCCTTGACTTCAGCTGCCTTGCTATTCTCTGCACCTCCGCTCCCACACTCCTGCAGATAGAGGTCTATCTCATCTTTAATTTACAGTGCACATTGCAGCCATAGATCTACCAGCAGGCTACTGCCCACCTCCACCAGACCACAACCAATGTTGGCCGCCTGTGATGAGTTGTGCAGCCGCAGCCAGCACTTTTATATACTGCCAAAAAAAAGACTGGGACAGAGAATAAAATTGTGCTATAGGCAAAAGCAAGTCTGCAGGACGGCTGAGAGACTGAGCTGTTTCTCTGCCACAGGGATCTACAGCACAGTGGGACAGAGAGAGCTTCTTGCACATATAGAGACATTCCAGACATTCACACACCCTCAGATTTATCTGTTTCAACACGAGCAGTGTCTGATTTTATTGGCCTGTATAGCTCGAACTCAACTAAAGACATTTGCTATAGTAGGTTATAAATTGTAAAGTGAGTTAAAATTGTAATCCTTAAAACTTCAGTCTTGGTTACCACCTGTTGATGGGATGGTAACACCAAGTGCAGTTTAATATTACGGCAAACTACTTTGTCAGAAATGCAACCGAAAGACTGTTGTGTGTGTTTACAGCAAAGCCAAACAAACAGACTGTGTTACTCGCCTTCCCTCTCCTTTCAAACCGCCCCACTTCCTGCCCTTTTCCCACCAGTCCTGATTATCTGCCCCACTCTGAAGTTTTCCGCCTGTGTCTTGTTACCTTGTTTAGCTGTCGGTATATGTAGTCCTTTGTAGCGTTCAGTCTTTGCCACTTCATTTTAAGCTGGGCATACAATTTTAGAAATCTCAACCAACTCATACTGAGTAAATCGTCTGCGATCTGAAGCCAAAAACCTCATGATTTGAGTGCTCACACTCACATGAACCGTTGGCATTTTTCTCTCTGTAAAATGTATCTGTATTTCACTTGTCTGGTTTGCAAGGCTTATATCACCGCTCTCCATCCCTCTCTCTCTCTCTCTCACACACACACACACACACACACACACACACACACACACGTGTGTGTGTACACACGTGCCCTCAAAACAGGTCAGCCAAGTTTTGATTCCCTCTCTCTCTCACACACACACACATACACACACCTACACAAGTCAGCAGCAAACTAAAGAGCTAGCTAGCTAAATCAGAGCAAAACATATGACCATGCAGTTGAAGACCAGCAGCTATCTATCTCATTCATATTAGTGGTGATATAATGAGGAGGTATGTATGCTGTTGTCACAGCTCGACCAACCTGGTCTACATGTTTTCGTGTCTCCATGGCACTTTCAGACGCTCTGTTTGCCCCATCGCGCAGGTGCAGTAGCAAAAAAAGCCACTGATCTTGGGGAATCGACCTGTGGCTCTGCTTCAACTGTGCAAAAGCCTGAAAAATTTCTGACATGACATTCTGTCAGAAATTCATCCTAACGTCCAATGGCCAGTCTGGAGCAGTTGGTTGGGCCATGATGGCTCCTCGCTCTCCCCCACTGCACGACAAGCAATGCCTGACAAGGCTATAATTCGGCCTGACTCTAAAGTGAGTCGTGCGACTCAGAAATGGGCTCAAATCGTAGTGTATGCCCAGCTTGAGTACCTTGTGTCTAGTCTTCCAGCCTTGTTTTTTTTTGAGTTTTTGAGTTTTTGATCTCTGCTCATGCTACTCTGCCTTGCCTTTCCCTTTTTTGGATTTGTCTCTGCTGATTGATTATCTGTCTACCAAACCTGAACTTTGGCAAGTAAACTGAAACTCTTTATCAGTAGTAGAAGAATAAGGACTGCCAAATCTAATTTTACCCTCAGACTGCACGCACTGACTTTTTAAATGGAGTCACAGCATGCATTTCCTTGGCAAATGGTTTTCTTTCAAGTTAGACTTAAAGCTTTGTTGCATTGCTTTCGCCACTCTGTATTGAAATGGATTATATGTTAAATCAAAAGTGACTCCCAGGAAAGCAAAAGAGAACCTGCTGACAGTCTACATATAGACAAATGAAGACTTTTTTTCACCCGATCCCTGTCACAGTCCACTTTGAGGCTTTAAAAACGGCTCCCCTCTCTGGGCAACATTAATGAGGTTTACCAAACTCCACTACCCAAAGGTATTGTGGTCTCAGCTGAGAAAATCTAATACTCAAGAATATACGATTATTAAAATCTTATGGGGAGTATAATGGATACGGTTTTGGTGTCTGGGGTGGCATCAGCCAAACATAACAAATATTACTCTGATGTGATGCACTATACAATAGCCTGTGAGACATACAATTGTAGATATATGGCTGTTTTACAGAAGAGCTTCTGCTAACTGCTGAAGTGCATGTTTACATTGATAATAATCAGTGATATTTCTGCAGTCTGTCCTGGTTCCCCTTCGCCATAAGTCACTGTCATGTGTGTTGGCTGTTTGTCCCTGAATATACACAAGTGGAAATGCTCACATTCAGGGGTCATATTGAAGCAGAACAGCATTGAAATGGTGATATTTTCCAAAAGGCACGCTGACAGGACAGCGCAGAGGAGGAAGAGAAATCCGAGAGTGTGCTCATTATACTGCCTTGACCTCTGAGGTCAGGGACAGGAAGGAAGCTGGCGGACACAGCACCAAACTGGAACTAAGGTATTTTTTCTGTTTTTCAAACAGCAACAGATATTGAGATTTATTGTTTTCTGAAGAAACGGAATGGATGGATAAAATCATCTCTGAACATCTCTTCATACTTCACTATTACAAATCAGAGTTCAGGTTATTTAACTATTTTGGGAACCCATGCCAAAATTCCAAAAAAAATGCATAATGTGGGGAGTATCTACAGGGAATTTGTAGTTGAATGAATTGGCTTCATTTGGAGACAATAAATAAAAAACACTTCTCTGAGGCCGACAAGGTTATCAAGATTTAGGTTAACAGAAATTATTTAGAAAGGAAATGACGAGTACATGATGAACAGATTTTTGACAGAAGAAAAACAAGTTCTCCTCAATAACAACAACAAAAAAACCTCACTGTCAATACATGTACATTTTTATCTTCTGTGTCCAACAGTGTAACAACATAAACAAAAGAGAAACATGTATGAAAAGATGCTCAAAGGATAAGTTTGGCGTCTTTCTGTTTTTTTCTTCAACAATAGTTTCAATCATTTCCTAAAAAGTTATTTTTTTGGCAAATGTTACCTGAAAAAGACTAAATTTTGGATATGTTGGGAATAATTTTCAGCCGAAAAACATGTCACACTGTGGCTTATTAATGTGTTTTTAATAGTTCTTGAACAACAATGGAGCTGTATGGCAAGGGATAAGGAGGCACATCAGGCTGACAAAATGTTATTTTGATCATACTTTTATTATATTATTTTACTATACATTGTTGGTTTCAGTTGTCTTCCAGGTCCATGCTGCTAAAGTTCAGTTTAAAGATATTAATCAATATATTCATCAATGTACTTCTCCAGAATCTCCAGATTAAAGCTGTATATTTGTCTTTTTATATAAAGATGATAGATATAAAGATGGACGACATGAGAGCTCCCCAAAAGTGAAGCCAAAATGAATCGCCCCCTGGTGGTTGGCTGCAGTATAGGTCATAAGCCCCTCCCCCTCAATGTTATCAGATAGGACATGGGCCAAACAAAAAAATCGAAGTACACATCAAATACATTTTTCCCAAAGATTTTTCTGTCATTTTAGGTAGTTCTTATCACGCTGATGTATGTTCAAGTGTTCATTTTTAACAGCTGAGCCCTGCTTGCGAAACCACAGTATATTGGAATGTGATTCCTTAACTCTAACATAGTTTTCAACTAGTCTATATACTACAACAGCATAATATAGTTCCTGAAAGTCAGTCGGTTACAGGCTTTTGGTTTTGATGTGCCACCCCAAGAATTTCAGTCACCCCGCCTGGCCACCCCAATAAAAATTTCTGGGGGTGCCGCTGCTAAAAATGACAAAATGACCTTTGTCGAATATTTTGTTAAGTAGTGTACTAACATTATCCAAAAATTTCTAACAATCTTCAGACTTCAGACAGAGAAATAACTGTCTGTTTCATTTGGTCGTGTCTGTGAGAGAGTGAGAGGGTGAGAAAAACTTTAAAACATGACCTCGCCCTGGAACATTTGTGCCTGAGTCACGTCAGGTAGACTTTCATCAGCCATGGTGGTTGTTTAACAATGAAGACAACAACTCCCATGATCCCACACTACTTCATGACATCATTCATGTTGTCCCATTATCAGTGCATGACACTAATTCAACATCTTCCCCGGAGTCCTTGTGCTTTTTGCAGGTTCCCATGGATCATGGTTGGATCTACTGCTGTGGTCCTGC
>JBBPCS010033438.1:0-21987 GCA_037974645.1 Hollardia meadi
TGCAGATCCGGAGCAGCTGAGAGAACAGGTGAGCTTGCTTGTCTTGATGATGTGGGCGTGACTGACAGGTAGAGTGAATCATGACATTGGATTGATCTGAAGGGAAAAACAGTGGTCAGTGATTGAACACCAGGGAGCACTAAGAGAAATCCCCAACACTTTACTAAATGCCCTTGACGGGTTCCAAACTTAGGATTCTCTGGAGGTGGAACCAGAGAAACATGCTGAATGGGCTGCTCTGCTGAAACTGGCTGGGTGAACTAAGTTAATGTTGCCACTTAAGTTGTTAATTGAGTGATTTGCTTTACCAAATCTGTCAGTTAGGGTCCAGAAGAGTTGGTAATGATGTCCTCCTAGTAGTATTTTTTGCAAGTTTGCTTGGTCCATGCTTGGCCAGATCATTCTGATATTTTGTGTTTGTGGACCACAAAGCAGGAATTAAAGAGAGCTTGCGACAGTTATTATTTACCTCGTAGCAAAACTACTATTAGAAATAATTATTTTCAAATCTAATTATTTTATCTGCAATCGGACAAAAAACAAGAATATCGATAATTGGAAAAACGTTGAATATCTGATCCAGTAATCGATCAGGCCGACAATCAGTCTATTCTTAGATTATATAAAGACAAAGAGGAGTTAATTATCAAGGGTATGAATCATCTGTCTATGCCAGATCTGGAGTCGTTAAAATTAATGACACTGGTGTTTACTTTACTCTGCTTAGTGTACCAGATGTTTGACATTTTAGAGAATGTCACTCAGTCACAAAGGTCTTAAACACAAAACGAAATTTCCAAAGTGAGTTTCAAATTCTTTTCTGTCATTTTGTCACCTTGCTGGCACTCTGTGTGCTTGAAGTTAAAATGGCAGGTTTAATTAATTCTCAACACCGATGTTAAAAGGAATTGTCACTCCTCAAGTGCACTATCCTGTTCTGTTCGGTCAGTACTTCTGTTTTTTATGGTGACACTGACACATTTTTAGTTTATAAAGGTAGTTTAAGGTAGTGTGTTGGCGTACAATTGTATTGTCCTCTCAATCAAGAAATATATTTGTAGACATTTTCACTTTGAATAAATAGACACAAACAAAAAGAATTACATCCATTCTCTTTATTGACGTTATAAATACTACAAACATGATCCCATGAATTAGTTATCACAGTACAGTTGGTTTTGTTACAAACAGTAATCTTGTGTTCACTAATATGGTAGAATCACAGTTTTAGCACAGTTGGTGGCCAAGTCAATTAATGTTGATGCTGAGGCTTTATTTAGTACTAATACTAACAACTGATAAGTTGTATTAAGTTTTGAATCCAGAAGTAGGACTCAGAAAGGGGTTGCAACTAGGGCTGCACAATATATCACATCATGCCCATGTGTAATAGTCACATTACAAGACATGCAATGTGTAAGTAAACCAAATAAACTCAAACATATCATGCTACACCTTTTTTTTGCTGCTTGATTCAAAAGGAAAACTTGTGAGGGGATCATTTTCCGTGGCTAATCTGCAAGAAAAGTCTGTTTATCTTTATTTATTCTAATATCGTGCAGCCCTAGTTGCAACAGTTCAACAAAGATTTATTGAAAAGATGGTGAAGTGATGATTTGGAGAATCGATCCAGGGTTTAAAATGAAGCAGGGCAGGTAGAGAGAGCTGGGCTGTCTTGAACAGACTGGCAGGACGCTGAGTGAAGCACGCAGAGATCACGGAAGGATATGAACCTCATTTACGAACTGAACGATCTGGTGAAAACTGGAATGTAGAGCCAGGGGGAAATATACTGCTGGAGCTTGTTAAGTAGGCAGGAGACAGGTTAATTGGCAGCTGGAGGGAACGGAGAGCCATGCCCATACAAAGACAACTACCAAGAGACACAAGAAAGGTATCAACAGCGGGAACAATAGGAATGAGGAAGAGGCACAGACGGACCATGACAGCAACCTCATTAGTTTTTGCCCAAAAGGGATTTAGGATTCTACAAATTAAGACATTACAATATGTAATAACAACAACATGTAAGTGCTACAAACATTATTTAACCCAAGTTTAGAAAAAACAAACAAATGGCAAACAGAAGACTGATTTAATATTAGTAAACTGTAGGTGAACAAAATGTATATAGTCCAGTTTGTGCTGTGTATTCTAAGACAACAATGTTGTAGGATAATGCAGCATGCCATGGAATGGTATAATAATGTGGCATAGCACAGACTAATGTAGAGAAAAGTGTAAATTGGTGTACTGACCTTTGACGTATTTATAATGTAGTAAGGTATAACATGTGCATGGTGTTCTGGTATTTGAAAGAAGTCTTATGATAGAAAACTGAATGCAGTAGTTACCCTAATGACATACCAGCTTTCAAGCCTTTTACAAACATTCAGGAATTAACTGATGAAACTTCACCAAGGCACCGATCCTCTGTATTAGAGAAGTGCACACTGTACGTTGCATGATTATCCTATGCTCTCCAGGTAAACCCACCCTACTATGTAAAACTGGTGGAGCTGGTACCTCACCCAGAGACAGCAGCGATTGTTATGGACACCACCCATGCCTTAATGACCAAGGTAAAAAATCCTAGATTATGCCAACCTGAGAGATGCAAACAAATAAGTAAAATGAAAGTAGACACGCAGAATCATTTGTATTTTCCTTTAGGCGTTGTTGTCATTTTTGACATGATTGATTTCTCTTGATTCAGGTTGGCCAGGCGCCCGTCTGTCTGAAGAAAGAGATTGATGGTTTTGCTCTCAACAGAGTGCAGGCGGCCATTATTGCAGAGTCCTGGAGGCTGGTCCAGGTCAGTGTCCGTGTAGTTTTAAGGTGGTGGTCAGTTGTTTCTGTCCTTTCAGCCAACCACTTACTCTTTTTTTTCAATGTTAGGCCAATTAAACTTGTTTCAGACCGGGCCCATGATTGGCTTGTAACAAGAGGGAGTCACACGCGCACAGGTGATTTAAAAAGCCAAATTAATGAATTTATTTTATAAGAACATAAGTATGGATGAATAAAATAGCAGAGCTATGGCTACTGACACTCCCACAGACACACACATACCAGAGGCAGCCACTCACCCTCTCTTGAGCAGCTAGCTTTGCTACAACACAGGTACCACACAAGCTTTTACATCAGTAAATCAGTAATGCACTTCAGATTTTTGTTAATACTTAACTTTAATTCTGTACGCTGGGTTTTGTGGCACGTTTTTGGTATGTTTAGTGTCCCCCTTTAGTCACAGTTAAGGTTTGAATTACTATATTAAAGAGCAATTTTGTACGTCTGTCCCATTGTTGTGAACACGATATCTCAGAAACACCTTGAGGGATTTTCTTCAAATTTGGCACAAATGTCCACTAGGACCCAAGGATGAACTGATTAGATTAGGATGCTGGGATGAAGATGTGTGTGAGGCATTGATGTTTTAGAATTTGGAGCCTCTTTGCAGCAACATCCATATTTGAAGCATTGTAGTCCACCACAAGCTTATTGGTTTTGCTGATATTGAGCTTCAGGCAATTGTTGTTGCACCATGTGATGAAGCTTTCTATCAGTCACTAAATATTACATGAGTCTGGACAGGTATGGATGGAAATTGCAACTTGACTGGTGCGTGGAGGCAAACAACAACAGTTATTCTAGTTATTTGAATAAATACATACAATACACAATACATTTGTCTTCAATTGTTTAAGAATACCAAAATATGTAATATTAAATATGAATTTCTGACAAAAACAAATACAAGGGTGTTATTACAACCTTGTTAGAGTTAGATCCTAGCTGCTAATGAAGGCGTATACTGTATGTTTTTATTGTTTTTTAATGTTTTTTAATAGTCAGAAAAGAGGAAGCCCCTTGTCAGCTCATCTCTGCTACAATCTCTACGTTCTCCTCCCAAAAACAAAACAATGAGTAAATGAGCTTTAGTTTCTGATGGCAGGCTCCATTACATGATTGATTACTGCAGCAAGAAATGGGATGATAATAATAATCATGATGGTTGGTGACAATTGTTACTTGCTCTGAACTCAGATTAAGACCACCATTTCTCTGTTGTCAGTGGTATTTGAAGCCTGACATAATAATTACCTGCAATTACGCTGCTTATTGAATTACATGACAGCAGATATTTATGTAAAGGATTCCTAAAAATTTGTAGATGACGAGAGAAGAGATTAGAGATTAGATGACGACATTCTTTCCTGTTGTCTTCGTTCATGGCTCTTGCTTGTTGTTACGGTGGCATCGAAGTGTCGAACCAATGCAAAAACCACAACATGAATGCAAAAGCCAGAATAACAAAAGTGAGTTTCAATGGAAGAGAACATCAACGAAAGTCAGCAACGCCAATTTTCTTTTCCTAGGATGCCGATGGAATGACCCTCCCTACTGTGCCTGTGGTTAGCTAGTACTCGTTTCTTTTGTTGGTTGGACTGGTTACGTTTAGGAATGAGGAGGTTAGGTTTCGGTATGAGGAGTGATGATTGGTTGGGTTAGGGAAAGAATATCAGGGTAAGCCAATCAAAGGCAGAGAACTGCAAGTGAGAGTGGAGCCAACACATGACATGGCAGACTAGTATCCATGAATGCATTATGCTATCAGCCAACAGTTTTGCCTGTTTGAGAAGTTAAACGTTGTTTACTAGCTACCTATGATTGCTACCGCTGTGTGATTGGCACAAATGAGTAATGTTGTTCATATTTATGTAACCTCCTCATTCCTAAACTTAACCAATCCACTCAACAAAGGAAATGAGTACTAGCCAAACAGAGGCACAGTAGGGAGGGTCATTCTGTTGCCATCCTAGGAAAAGAAAATTGGCATTGACCACTTTTGTTGATGTTCAATTCTGCTGAAACTCACTAACGTTATTCCGGCTTCTGCATTTGTGGTGTGATTTTTGTATTTGTGTTGTGACTTTTGGTTTGTGTTGTGACTTTTGCATTTGTGTTGTCGCTTTTGCATTCAGTTTGACACTTCTGGGACACCGTATGCTCTTTATGCCTTGGCTGGAGGCATTATGTTTTCGGGTTGTCCGTCCGCCTGTCCCATTTTTGTGAGCCCGATATCTCAGGAACACCTTGAGGGAATTTCTTCAAATTTGCCAAAACCATTACCTTGGACTGAAGGACAAACTGATTAGATTTTGGTGGTCAGAGGTCAAAGGTCAGGGTCACTGTGACCTATTTAACAAATTTTAAATCATAACTCAAGAATTCATAAGCTAATTTTGACACAAATGTCTAACAGGATAAAATGATGATGTAATGACATTTTATATCCAAATGTTCAAAGGTCAACTTAATTGTGACATCATAATGTTCTGCAAAAGCACCTCTCTGGCCATTATTCAACACTAAAACTCAGGAACAGAAGATTGTGACCATATTTCACATTTGGTCAGACACTGAATTGGTGACACCTTGAAACTGTGCTGACTGTATTGATCTTCTGTGCTGGTAGGTAAGATGTGTGTGAAGAATCAATGTTTCAGAATTTAGAGCTTCTTTGCAGCAACATCCATATTTGAAGTAGTGTGGTCCACCACAACCTCATTGGTTCTGCTGATATTGAGCTTTAGGTGATTGTTGTTGCACCATGTGACCAAGCTCTCTATCAGTTACTACATATATTATATGAGTCTGGACAGACGTGGATGCAAACTGCAACTTGACTAGTAATTGTAGTTTTTATTTTACATGTTGTAATATTTGTTGTGTCATTATTATGTCTTGTCCATCACTAACTCTTTGAGCTTCTGCTGTTGTGGGTAGGTCTCCTTTCTAAAGGGCTTTTAAATCTCAATCGAATCCTGTTTTAATTAAGGCTAAAGTGACAAAATGTAACTATTTGTAGCGGTATAGAATATCTAATTCCTAAGTTCCATAAGTTCCCTACCAGACATGTACAGAAAAGTATGTAAAAACCCTCTGACTAATGGGTTTCTGGGGTATGCAGCTGTGTGGAGGATAGAACAAAACCGCGTCTTGCACGAAACGTCATAGAAAATTTGTATTTAAAATAGAGAAACATGGGAGAGATTCAGCCATAACGTTACATGTTTGACCCTCAGTCAGACTCAGATGAGGCGTCTGTTCTCCACCAAAATCAGCGACTAGCAGACGTATCAGAATAGTCAGTGTCGTAAGGATTTGTTTATTCTAGCTTGTAACTGGTAGTGGCTGACAATGTATAATTGGTTGTGAAACGTACAATAATATTTGCTACAATGCCATAGTGTGTTCACATCTTGATAGCCAAGTTTTCCTGAGAACTGGCCCATTGGCAATAGTAGTATTGAGAAATTAGACAGTGATTGGCTTTTGTATTTGTGACATACCAAATCTAGCTTGCCCGCTGTACATTTGAATCTCAGATTTGTTTGAAGTGCACAGACAGACTGAAAATGTATTTTATTATTCCGTTTCTTTTTATGACAGATCCTACAACATACATCAACCAAAGTTAGAACAGTTTTGGTTATGTCATAGGTAACAGTTTTTAGAGTTTTTCTCACTGGTTTGAAGTGGGCACAGCATAAAGGTGTAGTCACATACCAGCGTACACTAATCAAGATTCAGCAACAAATCAAATCTGATGATAGTTGGTGGTTTGTTTCTGTAAATACAATTTTTTTTGATGACACCAAATCTGAAATGTATCTGTTGATGCATCAAATAGCTCCTGTTGTGATTTAGCATTTTCAAATTGATGTATCCGAGGCCAAGATATCCTTGACTTTAAGTCCATAATAACGGTTAAGCGCTAAAAAGCCTGGATCCTACATTTCCCATAATGCAAACCAATAGCATTCTTCGTTCTACCTAATAAACACAACAGATGTCCCCAGTTTGTAACATTGGTGTAGAAACTGCAAATTTACAACAGAAAGTCAAACTGATGATGTTATAAAGGTTATTTTCTCGGATTTGACATTGTAGCTCCAGAGCAGTGGTTCCCAATCAGGGGTATGTGTGCTCCAGGGGGTTCTTCTGATGTTTCCAGGGGATACGTGGAGAGATTGTAGAGTAGCTCAACTAATTTATAAAAATTGAATGATTAATTTGATTTTAAAAAAATTCATCCACATATTGAATCAGCATTAAAATCAAATTAGGTGTTAATGCAATTTAGAGCGATTTAGCAACTGTCTATTAAACTGATCTTAATGAGTGAAGTTGATAGAGTTTCTCTTAAAAGACATATCTGTCATCAAAAATAGGACGTGTTCAGGTCATAACCTAAGTCATTACCAAATCTGTCAATGCTTGAGCTGAGTAGATGATAGTTCCTGGTAAGTTCTGCCAAACAATAGCTCCTTTGTTTTCATTGTTGACTAGTTTACAAGATGGTTCAGGCTGTAATTAATTAGGTATGCCCTCTGTTGGGATTATTTACTACTTACTACCATCTCTCATTCCAGGGCAGATGCACGAACAGGCTATAATAACCCTAAAGAGGGACTTTGATCACTGTCTGCCTCTCCACCGCTTTATTCCATCTCTTTTCTCTGTCAGAGATGTGTAAAAAAGAGCAGCCCTAACACAACTAAATCAGCACATTGACAAATATAATATGTAATAAATGGTAACGCCCACCTGCTTGGCACCTCAGGTTGACTAAAAGAAATGTACACAAGAACAAAATCTGTCGCAATAGCTAATAGTGCCTTTACCATTCTATATAAATATAGAACTTTGTTTAAGCAGAAAATGATTCCACTAAATTCCAATAAATAGAAATTTGATAAAATCTAAAAACAATAATCAAGATTCACAAAGTACATAAGATCAATGGATGAATAAAAGCAATAAGTATACTATAAAAAGTAATTTAAAAACAGAAACAGATCACAGTTTTTAATAAATGTTCATATGCTACTGTTTATACGGATGCAACATTTTCATGGCATTATTGTGCACTTTTATATAGGTTAATACATTGGCAGAGGACTTTGTGAGTGACTTAGACATACTAACGTGCACACTGAGAAGGGGAAAAATAAAATAATAATCACATTTTACTTTGGGACACTACAAGGATTGTACAATAACTTGATGACGTACAAACACCAGAACATATGTTAAAGTTACTCATGTGACTGTACACTCAAAGGATTTTTTTTACTCTCTAGAAAGAATTCTCTACAGTGTTAATGAAAGATGAATGCATGAAACTGCTTTTCCAGTAAACTAATAGTCACGTTTCCCTTGATTCACGAGTTTGTCAGTGTAGATGGACTTTGCTGCGCTTGTTTCTTTTGCTTGCGCTCTTCATTGTTTCTTTCTCATCAGACTATCCCTCATACATGTGTACAACCAACTTAATTTCCTTCTTTTGGATTTTTAAATACTAGCTGTATTTAAGGAAGTGTTAAATCATTGGGATTTTTGCTGATTCCCGAGTTGCCTTGTTCAGTTGTAATCTCTCTGAAACAGCACTTTACTCGTTATGGGCAGTAAACTCTCCTCTTAAACTAGTTGATGTCACTGTACTGCTTGCAGCTTCAAAGCAAAGTGATGATGAGGATATTCTGTGATACCTAAATAGTCAGTTTTCATAAGTAGTAATTTAATTTGAAAAAAACAAACATGCGCACCAAATCTGTTGCTGCTAAAAATTAAGTCAAAGTTCAGATGCTCAGCAACACTGCTTATCGAATTAACAACATGTTACATGTAACATGTGCTTTACAAGGCCATTGCTATCAGATCACCCATTTCTAATTATTTAAGCAGCACAGCCATGACATGAAAAGTGACTTTGTTTCTGACAACTTCATCTTGTAAGTTCAGTATTGCCCCCAAGACGAATGTACACAAACTGTTGGAACAATCTGGTGAACTAGATTAGCTCTGTTACTGCATCCTCAGGCTAACTTTTGTATCTCTATGGTATGTGCATTCGCAAAAGTTCATAACAATATCGGGGTCATTTTCCGGCATTCAAAACATGTCAAATACTGAATGATTACTTGAAAATGACAACAAGGCCTGATAGGACTGTGCAGTAACCTAGAGAAACATATGTTTACATGACATTCATGTGTTAACAGAAGTGCTTGTTTGTGTCACAGATAATTACCTAACAACTGTCCACAGGCTACTAGGTCAATTTTGTTATTGTATATAGACAATAAATATCTGTCAATCGACCCTTTTCACGGCAGACATTTTCACTTGTCAAAGCGATACAGTATGTGACACTTTTAATAGCACTCCAAGTCATTTTACGGCAGACAAGATTTTAGTTGGTTGCATTTATTAGACACGCACAGAGAGAGAGAGAGTAAGGTTATCAAAAGTATCAATACTTTTTCAATACCACGAATTTAATGCAAAGTATGTATCTTCTGCCGCTAGGGGTCTCTCAAAAACAAAAAGACGTAAGTAGCGTGGGTTTATGGGAGTTGTTCTCTTCATTGTCAAACCATTACCATTGAAGATGAAAACCTTTCTGACATGCAGAATTGTTCACGGATGAGGTAATCCTTTAAAGTTTTAGTCACATTCGTGGACTAAACTTAACGTGGAATTATCCCTTGCTCAGGGCATTTTTTTTCCTTTATGCTGTGGTATTGAAAGAGGTGTAGAGTTGTTGTTTTTTATACTAGTGTGTCGAAGATTAAAAATCTGGTAGAAAGAGCAACAGTCATTATGGGAAGAAAAGTGTAGGATGACCTGCAACAAAGCGTCTGGGCCTGTGACAGATTGGACTGAATGAAAAAGAAGCTTAAAGATTAAGGTTTTTGGAATTAGTTCCAACTGTCCTTGAATGATTCAAATGTATTCTTTGTTTCAAGAGGAGCTTCTTGGTTCATTGATGAGCCAAGTGGGCCTGCCTTCAGATGAAAGCCCTTGTTAGCTCAGTCGATGCCGAAGACAAGAAAACAACAACAGTAAGAGTACAACAACAGAGTAACATTTCACTGGCTTCTGAGAATTAAAAGGTTCAACGTACCAAAAGGAAAGCAGAGATTTCCTGATTGTACTGGCTGTAACTTAGCATCCATGCATGCATCCACTATGTGATAGGCTATTTGTGTCTTCACACAGGCCTGTGGAAGCTTGGAATCATATATACATGACATTCCAAATCGTGCATGGATCACTCACTCGGAGTAGAAATAACCCTGAGGGGCACCCTTAGGTCCTAGCTGGCAAAAATGCCACATTACTGTTAAGGTTTCGGACTTAGCACTCAAAGGGGCGCCGTCTTAAACCATCCTGATCAACTGAAACTGTTCACAGTAAAGTACAAATGAAAATATGTATATGTACTGCTGCTGAGAAATGCAAATTTCTACCAGGCGATAAATAAAGCGTCTCTCTGAAAACACAGGATCACAAATCAAATGACACAAAGTTATATGTGGATAAAGAACAACTTCAGTGGGCTTATGCAGAGCTTTGAAATAATGGCAGCTGTGTTCGTAAAGTTTCTCCCAACATACAACTTGTTCATGTCAAAATAACGTGGCAGGAATGGTTCATTTCTG
The DNA here is from genome assembly GCA_037974645.1 of Hollardia meadi. Taxonomy (NCBI): domain Eukaryota; kingdom Metazoa; phylum Chordata; class Actinopteri; order Tetraodontiformes; family Triacanthodidae; genus Hollardia; species Hollardia meadi. Next base: position 10,515 of record JBBPCS010033438.1, read on the forward strand.
CCATATTTTAAATAAGAGCTCAACAATGACTACAGATATGTCTGATCTGTTTTGCATGTAACAAGCTGTGAAGGAACAAGAATGTGGTTTCTCCGAGGTCAAGACTTTTTAAACTTTTAGGTTTGCCACTAACCATCATGTTGTCAGGTGCTGGAGGCAAAAAAAACAACTATTTTGACTTCCGTCACCAAGGAACCATGCTCCCAAACATGTTTTACTGCTTTAAGCCTTGATATTTTCCTAGTGATGCATACATTTTCAAGTCAACACAAAGAGATGAAGTTAACTAACGTCTGACTTCAAGCCCAGTTGTTAAATTCAGACATTCGTTTCATACGTCTAACTTTGGACTTCACTTGCAAATCTTCCTTAACATTAAGCCATTTTTCCTCAAAACATCCAAATAAAATAAATGATAAAACAAATAAACACAAATATTTGTTGTAGACGTGAGTATAGTTCAGTTTTACTCTTCGGTTCATGGCAGAGCAGCAACTGACCTTTTGTCGACTCACAGCAGGAACAGCCAGCTGGCTCCATGACATGACAATTAAATAGAACAGATCACTGATTGATACCTGGTACACCTGTGCCTTTTCTGCCAGGTGTTCACATTCTTCACAACCACCATCAACTTCCTTTTGTGTGTGAGAATAACCAACCATGTTTTTTTGTACAACTTTACGTAAAAACCCATTTAATTTTTTCAATTTAAGGTGAAGCTGAAAGACACAAGTAAGTCTTAAAATTTAAGCCAGAATCCTCACAATCATGTAAACCTGCTGGAAAATATTTCACAGTGACATAACGTTAAGAGAATAATCAACGCACGATGTTGATTAGCCTCTTTACGCACTATGAGAAAAATTCTTGTTTTTGAAGCAAATTTTTATCAATGTTTCAACAATTACAAAAACAAGCAAAACAAACAAACCTGTCTGACAGGAACTCTCTGTCTTTTTGGAAGTTTATCATGTCAAAGTTGATTAACAGGTAAATCATGACCATTAGATGTTCCCAGCTTTTCATTGCACAGTATTTCAGTCTAACTAATTAGGTCCTGTTGGAATGTCTGAGGCATTATTTACAAAGCAGGTGACACACACACACACTTTTAAGTTTTGGTTCACTGTGTGTGTGAAACAAACTACAATAAATAAACCAAACATAAAAAAAACTTCAGTGGTTCACATCAATGTGAAAATCTGCACCTTTCTCAGTTTTATATTATTGTAAATTTCATATCTTTGGGTCTTGGACTATTAGTTCAGTGCATAATTAAAAATAAAAAAGTAAGAATGAGGGAGTTGCATATCTTTCAAGAGAAATTGAGGAACTGAACTGTTAGCAAATACATTCTTTACAAATATTATAGTTTTATTTCTTGATTTAAACAGGTTGTCACTGTGTGCCTCAGTTTGTTTTAGTTTTTCTTGCTGCTAAAGGGTAGAATGCAACTGACAGATGAACAAAATGTTGAATAAATTACCTCTAGTTCTCGTTTTAATTTGTTTTATATCAAAAAGCTGCAAAAATTGACAAAGGTACATTTAAAGCTTTTCTTTTATTTTCTGTTAAATGTAGATACACATGTTTAACATCATATGCAACATAAATTGTTAGTCAGCAGTAATAAAAACTGTATTAGGTAATGTATAACACAGCAATCTGTATACAGAAGTTAATTATCCCCAACAAATTATAGAATGGGTTTTGCCTTTTAGCTAAGTTTTATTTTAATCAAGAACACTGACAGTGCTGCTTCATCGGAGCATTTCTGAACACAGGTCTGTATTCTTTGTAGTCAAGGTAGAACTGTGTGAAATTACCACTGGCTTGTTTAAAGAGACCATATTATGCTTTTTGGGGGTTTTTTCCTTTGGGTTGACGGAATAGTTTTTTAGTGCAAGAGAAACATCTGCAAGCTAACAAAGCCCAAAGTCCACACCAATGGGAATTATTGTCTCCTACAGAAAACTCTTCTCCTAATAGGGTTAGCCAATCTTTTCTACTATGATATCGTCCAATTGTGGACACTTAAGATCTCATGAACACAGTAGTGAAATACAGCTGGTGTCAAAAAAGCGACAGTAGAGCAGCACACTCTACTCCACCTAGATGTAGAAAAATACAGTATATTTATCGGGAGCCTTTCTATTGGGCAATAACCTCTACTTAACCAAACCTTACACACATATGTTTTGGCAAAAAAAAAAAAAGTATTTGAAGTGTGAATAATTGCTTCAGGTTGTGGTTACGCTCATGAGACACGAGCCTGTGTGGAGCCAATGCGGCAGATTAAAATGAAAGTGAATATGTTGCGGTCTACACGTGAGATTAGTGTCAAAGAAAACGTAACATCTTTTTTTGTCTCTTCATTCCTGAATGAAACAGGAGCGTTTTAGACAGAGGGTGAATACGGGTGCTGCAACAATGTACAGTATAAGAAAAATAAAGTCTTTTTTTTTGAAGATTAACGCATATAAACCTATTAAAATATACCCACCAAAATAAAAGTATGAACCTGAAAATGAGCATGATATGGCCCTCTTTAAAACTGTTCCACCTAGTCATAAAATAAATGGATTCACCAGTTCACAATGCAGTGACTCACACTGTAATGGGTACATGACTTGTAATCTGTAAAATGGTTTGACTCTGAGAGAGTGACGTGTTTCGTGTCACGCAACTGAGGCACTCATTTTAAATACCTTAAGGAAATTGTGCAGGGAACAAGCAGAACAAGAACCATTCCAGAATCATGCGTGGCATCTTCTAACGGTGTTCTCATGAGCTCAGTCACACCAGCTCTTATGACAGCTAAAAACGAATTCATTTCATTATATACTATATATATATAGACGCAGCTCTGATCGATTTTTCCTTTTGCTGTCCGTTTTACTACAGTAACTAGCCACAATCAATCATAGCCACCTCATGACCAGCCACTAGTCACGCCATTACCAATCATGAATCAACAGCATGAAACAACAAGAGAAAGCTGACGCCTTCGGTTTGGGTTAAACATGTCTGAACAGCTGAACATGTCCAACTCTATAGGTATATTTATGAAACTTTGTCACCTCTTCTCTTCAATCTTTGTCTATTTCTACCTTCTTTGCAGTACAGCAGTATACATTCCAACACAGACACCATGTTTGTTTATTACTGTGGTTGGAGAAACATTCTGATTAGCTCTATATAGTAGTAGTAATTTATTTCAGTCCTTATTAACAAATTTTCCAAAAATGAGATGCACATAGAGAAAAATTAAAAAAAAAAAAAAAAAGATAATAAATAGGAAAATAAACAAATGGGCAAGTTGTTGTAGGCTGAAGCTATAGCTTATTGTACCTACCCTTTTTACATAAACATATTCAAATAGGCAACCCTTTCACTACTAGGTTTTAGCTATACGAAGACAAAACAAGCAGAAGCAACAACAAAAGTTCCAAACATTTCATACACAATAATATTCATACCTCAGTTTTATATTTGCTTACCACCTTATTTTTAAACATTTTTTTAAATTTGCAAAGTGATCTGCACATTCTTAATTCCTTGTCACAACTATTCCACAGGTTTACCCCCTTTGACGGATATACATCTATTTTTTACATTTGTTCTTACCCTTGTTTTTTTTAAACATACCCATTCCTCTAAATTCATACTGGCTCTCTTTAATTTCAAACAACTTCTGAATACTAGTGGGAAGTAAATTATTTTGTGCTTTGCTCTAAAACCATATCTCTCCAGTTTCTTCATTAATAAGCCATGATCAATAGTATCAAAAGCTTTTTTTTAAGTGTATAAACACCCCACGGTATATTCCTTGTTGTCCATCGCAGTAGAAATCTCTTCCACCGGTTCCATCTCTGCCATTGAGGTGGATCTATTCGCTCTAAAGCCATACTGACGGTCACTCAATAAATTGTGTTTTTCTAGAAAATTATCAAGGCTTTGCACAAAGAGTTTTTCGCAAATTTTTGAAAACTGGGATAGCAGAGAAATTGGTCTATAATTGGAGAATGGATGTCTATCTCCACTTTTATTTTTATATATATATATATATATATATATATATATGAATGAATATATCGCCCCCTTGAGGTGCACATTGAGTTTGTGCCAGCTGGGCCAGGCGTTGTCATTTGCATTTATATACTTGCGTGGACAATGTTTCTGCCCTTACACAGCTTTTAAGTGTCACTTTCAATTAAACCCAACTAGTATGATCAGTAATCCCAAAAAAAAAAAAAAAAATCAAAACATCAAATGCGACCAGAGGTTGAGCAACAAGGCCTGTGGTCACCGAGTGGCTTTGTATTTCCTTCTTACATAATGGGGACCCTCCTTCACCCCTCCAAACACACAAAAACAGTAAATGGCCCTTGAGTCAGAGCCAGCGTTGGAAAGCAGAGTGGCTGAGAAAGTGGCTGGTTGCCTCCAGTGATTACCATGGGGAAAAGACCACGCCTACCATCATGCTTTGCTCAGATAACAGGCCCCTTGTTGGACACAGGACCCAAACAAAGACGACCCTGTCCCTCTCCTTTTGATTACCCTACTTTCTCTGTCTGTATGCGAGTCTTGATTTCTGTCTGTCTGCCTTTCCATCCATCCTCAGCCTCTCTCTTCCCTGTACTGCCTATATAACCCTGAGGACACAGGATCGGCTGATAAGGGAAACTTTATATAAAGGGAGTAGTCAAAGGGGAATTTGGTTGGACAAAACCCTGGAGATTAAAAGCCATCACTTTGTTGGACTGTCGGGGAAATTATACCCCGACATCTGGAGCTGCATTTTTAGTCCAAACAGGAGTTGTGTTTCTTTGTTAGTAGCACCAGCAGGCATGGAATCCTCCACTCAGGAGCGCAGTGAACTCCTAGATAAGCTTAGATAAAGTATTTTTCCTTAAAGCAGCTGAAGGCATGGGCGCCAAGTTATAGTTAAAAGTGGAGGTTGGTGTCTAGCAAGGGGAGATTAAATTCATTTAATTAACACGCAAAAGGGCCATTTCCTGCTATATAAAGCCTTCAATCTGAATTTGTTACGTCATCCTACACTGAACCGACTGACATTTCTATTACCAGTAACTCTCTGGTCTCTTTCTGTCCTCCTCTCACTTCATTCTACATAAAAGACAGCAACACACTTGTGAAAACACTGAACTGGTTTGCCTCTCCTCTAACTGGCCTGAAATCATGTAGAAACCATGAACAAACCAATAAACACACTGCAGACGCGCAGCAGTTGACAGAAAGAGGAAGTCAGGTTATACAGAGAAATATTACCTTTTTCTAGGTGAATAAATGTTGATGTGACACAAAAAGGGAAGCAAGAAGGCTGAACTTTCAAATTTCATCAGGAGTCATTGATAACCCGACATATTAGCAGTTTGAATGAAACTTTATTCACTGACAAACTGTAACCTACACTGTACATTCACTGCTAAACTGCCAACTTCACTGTGAACCTTTTTCCTCTGGTCCGCTGGCATTCACCGTCACTCTCTGCTGCTCTCTTTGTCTCACTCAACCACACACAAAGGAGCTGCGCTACTCTTACAACAGAGGATGTGAATGAATCTGCTGCAGACCAATCAGTGCTCTGCAGTGTTTTCATATCACTGTTTAGTATCAGCTGACTTGGAACCTCAATCGAAGTACCAGATATTATCCGCAATGGAAAAAGGGGGAGGGAAAGCCAGTCAAGTTGAGGTGGAACATGCATTGGAAAAAGTTTCTGCTTCGAACTGGGTTTTTTTCTCTCTCTCTCTCCATCAGGATGGCATTATCTCTGTCAAGGACATTGACCTGGTGATGTCAGAGGGGCTAGGAATGCGCTACGCGTTCATAGGTCCCATGGAAACGATTCACCTCAATGCACCTGAAGGTAATGCTTTCTCTTTGGACGTTATTTGCTTGCATAAACAGGAGGTCACCACCCATTATACTGTACCTCTTGAAGCTTTTAAAGCGAGAGAGTCAACGGTGACGTAGCTTATATGTCTCAGCACAGCATATACATGTACTGTACCATACTGTGTGTCCGAGAGAGAGAGAGTGAGAGAGAGTGAAACCTCAGGGAGATGAAGAATATCAAAGGGGAGTGTGAAACCCAGAGAGTAACCCTGACTGTGTACACACACATACACACACACACACACGTACACACACAAAAAGGACCCTCGCTGAACAAAGCAGGCTTTTGATGGGTGGCAATGAATGCACTCCCTCACACCAGTAATCTAAAACTCACAGAGCCCACATCGCGGCCTTCAAACCAGGTGCCAACTCTACCTGCTGTCACAGTGCTGAAGCCTTCTACTGATTTTTTTTTTTTTTTTTTTGCTCAGGAAACAGTAGTGTGATCACATTCTCAAAAGATTGAGACCCATTCCTGATGTGACTTCCTGTTCTGAAATCATTCCAATCGGACGCTGGTGCACTCAGGCTCTCCGTCTCTCTACTCCGCCTGAATGACTTTGCTTTTGTAAACCATGTGCCTTTACAGGGGAGCATTAACCTTCAAAGGAAACGCCACTCAAAACCTACTGCCTGTAGTCTTGAAGGAGGCTCTGAAATGTTTGTACAGTCGCTTGCTCCTTCCATCAGCTTAAATTCAAAGCAGCTACAACAGATTATATTTGTTATCCAGTCTCAGGCCAAAAAAGGCATCAAAATGTCAAGAAACTTATCAGAACACTCCTGCAGTGTGATCCACTTCTCCACACTCCAACTGCATTCCCAGTATATTCCAAACACCTGTCATTGGCTTAACTAGCTGTTTATGTTTGTCGTTTGCAACCAACCGAAGCAAAAGTTGCTGCAAAGGACAAAAGAACAATTAACAGCGCTAGGGACAAGTGTGAGTGTGTTGGGAACATACAGAGCAACTATACAGAGTAACTCCAAGCTTATCACTGTCCTTGACAAAGAAGTAGGCTACTAACTTTTCATTGCCTTCTTTCAGACTACAGAGTCTTTGTAACTCAACACACCGTTTACCGACAAAACATGAGACACCACAAAATAAGTTAGGAGCTTATTTGATCATTGCTACTATATTCATATTTACACAAAGTATATTGAGACATACAGTATGATTACCAGATGAATTACCATAAACTGATCAAGATGAACAGATCATCACTTGATTATTTAGGTTTGACTCCAGATTACATCCATTGAATTGCTTTACAGCACAAAAAAGGTTTATATATATATATATATATATATAGTCCTTCCAGAACAAATGGATGTTTTCAAAATCTTGGTGGAAGAAATAAAAGGCCAATAGGAAAAAAAAAGAAAAGCTGAAACTTTCCACTCATTTCCAACCTCTGCAGGTAAATATGGAGTTGTTGTGGAAAGCTTTTGGGAACCATTAGGAAAAAAATATGTACCAGAGCCATTTTTGATATTTCTGGGTTTGATCCTTGATTTTAAAACAGTTGGGTTTATAGAAACTGTAAAGATTTCTGGGGCCAGATGCACAAAACTCCTATCTAGATTCACGCCTAAAACTTTGAGAATAACCAAAACAAACGGTGCTTTACTCTAAGGTTACACCTCTCACCTTATATTTTATGTACATCTCATCATTTCACATGGAGCGATTTCTTCATGTGCACACCTGGAAGTATGCTTTTTGTGCATACACATCGTCTAACCCAGAGGACCTTTAATATAACTTTTGTTCACTGTTTTAATGAGATATTAAGAATGTTTTTGATTCATTTGCAACTGAGTGAATAGAACAAGGCTCCAACAGAACAGAAGTAGTGGGGCTTTTTTTTGTTTTGTTGTGTTGCTCAGTAAGTAGACAGAAACCAGAGCTCTCATTTATTAATCTTTACCGGTTTATTTGAGCAGCACATCAATTATTTATCAGCTGTTGCTTACATCAAGGAATCAAGGTTGAGAGGAAAGTTGAGCTAAGGCCAGAAAAGGCCTGAGAGAAGGACCTGTGAGTTATTTACAAGGCATTCAACCTGCATTCTCAGAGGGACTAACGTCATCTTTTTTTACGACTCCCACACCTGCAAGATTTAATTACTGAACACATCTTTGTTTTTTCTCAGTGTTTCTTCTGAGGCTGGTCTAAAAATAATAGGATAACAGAATAAAAGTTGATATCTAATGTAATAATAACAGGAAATATTAAGAAATAGAAAATAGCATTATTTTATGACAAGCGAGTTGCTCACATTTGTTGTACCTAAACTGTGAGAATTCTTCTTTTTTTTTTTTTTTGTCCTTACAGTCGTCACCAGTCAAACTTGTGCAGTGAGTCTGGTTTTGCGCTGCATCTTACAGTCGATATACACTGTGCGCTTTACTGGTTATGTTTTGTTTACTGTGCAAAAAGTCCTTGGATTTGTGCCTTGGATACAATTTTAATTTTTTGCTAATAATTATTTACTATATACTTATAATGCGTGGTTTTTCAGCTTTAAAATAAAACTAATGCAGACAGTTGTTAGATTCACTTCTGTGGAAGACTGTAAATAGGTCATAGGTCACAGAGGTTTGCAGAGAATGTGCACACCTTCCAAAACATGTTCTGCAGCCCTTTGTGTCAATTATTTAACAATAAACTGACCACGAGCATGTTCCATCTGTCAAGTGCAAGTACATAACTTCACATAAATCCCTAACAAGCTTGAGTCCCATTATAATTTTTCTCAATTGTAAATACACAAAAGCTGAAACTATGCACACAATTCTGAAAAATTGAAGTTCATGTATCAAAAACAAAACTCCAGACTGCTAAACTCTGAGCACAATTCCATTGCTTTCACTCAAACAGAAATTCCAAATCGCATTTCTGCTAAACTCGAAAACACAAATCCCTTAGCACACTTTTTATCACCTGTAAAACACCGTCTTTCGAAACTCCACGTCAATCATGTCTCACCTGTATAAACTCAATTAGTAAAACACTTCAATCACCTGTCAGAGCATCAAAGGGAGCTCAGGTATCCTCTGCCGTGTTGGAAAAAAAAGAAGAAGCGGCATGTAGAACAGAAGAAAGAGTGAGAGCAAGAGGAGGAGGAGAAAGATGATGAAGATAAGACAAGATTTCTAATGAAACCTGTGCAACTTTAGTTTGAACTCTAACAATGCTGCAGTATCAACTACAGTTTTACAGTTTGACTAATTGGAGCGCAATTGGATGATTCTGATGCAATGATTGTGTGATACTGTATATTCACAGCATTGTATTTTAATATGGCCACCATCTTTTAACTGCATGTACCATAAAATTACAACCTATATTGGGACAAAAATAACAAGAAGCAAAGACAAAACACGAAGCCAAAACAACCGTATTTTGATGGTAGTGTTTTAATTTTATCACACCAGTGTTTAAACTGATATTTTGTGTGTGATGTTTGGTGGATGAAATCAGTTTTGACAAGAGAGAACGTGGTTTTGAGTGCAACGTTTCATTTTTCACAAGATTTGTGGAGTTTTGACAAAATTGTTGACCGTTTTCAGTTTTTTGTTTTGAGAAACTGAGCTGTAGTTTCGATTGGGGAAAAACTAATATCTTTGAAGAAGCTTTTTGTCACTTTAAAACAAAAGTTCTATCTCTATTTTTTTTTTCCCCCCACAAACTGTTTGTCACTGTTCACCTGCAGGGAACGGCCAATATGTGAGGACAGATTTTTAAATTGTGATATTTTGCCCCGAGCACCATGACAACTACTTCATGGAGTGGAGCCAAATTTTCATTTTCAAGATAAAGCTACTTGTTCTGCCAGTTTTGGGGGCTATGAAGCATATTTCAAGATGCACATGTGTCCTAACTGCTGTAAGAGTTTTGTGCCATTTGCCCAAGTTCTCATTCCTGGCCTTCCCCGTCTGATCAGTTGTCCTCCCTCAGGTTTAGAAGACTATATAAAACGGTATGGAGAGGGCATAAGGAGGGTCCTGACCTCCTTTGGGCCTGTACCAGACTTCGCCGGTGAGGGAGCCAAGAGCATCATTAATGTAAGTGTAATGGCAGCAAAAGAGACCATGCTTTAACTGAACTTGCCAAAACATTGAGTCATACATGTTTGCTGATGGTAACTTGCAGTGTACTGTATAAATGTAAAATGTAACAGTATTAATTTATCCAGGTCAAAGGCATTTCATCAAAACAAATAATGTTGATTAAATTGATTTATGATCTTTTCGATTCAGTCCAATGATGAGAATGTTTTTTGATGGTGCTATCACAGGCTGTTAAAATGCTAGCCACAGAAGGTCATAATGTGAGAAAAACCCTGAAGCAGTGCAATAAATAGTTGAAGGTAAAACTAGTTTAGAGCACAAGAGCAGTCCATCTTGTTCTCTGGTGCTTTTTGTGTCACACAGAAACCTTCTGACCCAGTACATGAAGTTAAATCAGTAGAGACAAGTGAATGAAGTAAAGACAATATTTATTACAGCAGATTATATGTGAAAATTAAGTCTTGTCAAAAGTCTTTGGTGCTTAGAGTCTACGGGGAGATTTTGTGATAAATGCACCATAATATAAGGGGAAGTCGCAAGACCGGTCTCGTCAATTTAAGTTCATTTGAGATTCATAGATCACTTGTGTGTGAGTTAGAAATCGGATTCATAGAAGCTGCTTCAGCAAGGTTTTTTATGCTCAGCATCTTTTATAAATCGAACATATAAGAACGCCATTGGAAATTAAAAGTTCAGGTCTAAATCAAAGAATATCTTAATGAATTAGGCCCCGCCTAAAGTTAGTTCTGGGGACATTATTATACCCCCCAAAATTTTCTTCTCAGAGGGTAGTACTTCCCAAAAGTACAGGAACTTTGGGGGTGGCGCTTGCAGCGCTGAACAAGCTCAGCAAGATTGGTGGAGTACTCACAAAATGTATTTCATCCAACATTAAAAAAAATAAAAAAATTTAAATCTGCAGCCACAGAACTGTTTTTTGTTCATTGTGCTTCCACACATCAACATAGTTACAGAAGAAAACATACGACAGATGGACCGATGACCAAAGTGTAGCAACAGTTGTTGTATATTTGCAATGCGAAAATTATGTGACACGCAAACAACAATGGAATGATTTTAGATCCTGAAAAGTAGTTCCTGTGACTTACAGTTGGGTATTTTAGGTGAAAACACGGCTTAAAAGTATGAAAACCAGTGTTTGGAGTGTCAAACATAACTGAAAACCAGTGTTTGGAGTGTTAAACATAACTGAAAACCAGTGTTTGGAGTGTCAAACATAACTGAAAACCAGTGTTTGGAGTGTCAAACACTCACCCCCTCTTAGTTTTGAAAGGTGGCAGTTTGTTACTTGCTCCTTCTTAGAGGACATCAGCTCTACTCAGCTTGCATTCACAACACTTGCAACAGAATACAACAGCAACCTAGAGTCACAGGAAAAAAGAAATCTTCAGGTAAACTTCTCAGACTACTACTGGAGCATAATTCCTCTGCATCCCCATGCAAT
>JBBPCS010033498.1:0-51007 GCA_037974645.1 Hollardia meadi
CCTGCAGGTTTGTTCCTGACTGCTGGCTAAACAGACTAGAGCTCGTTTGTCCTCAGCAGACCTTTGTGTCTGCCATGAGGAGAGGTTCTGTGTGTTCCTGCAGTTGCAGGACTTGGGGAAGGGGAGAGGATCTGGAGCTCAGGAGCTCTCAGTCCTCTGGAGAAAGAGCGCAGGAGAAAAAGAGAAGTGAAGACAAAGAGCAGGTCATTGATTAATTACATTGATTAAGTCAGACACAGCATAAAAAGGAGGAGCTGGGGTGGAGGTGGGTTACAAAGCGGCTTGCAAATCGAGCAGGAAGATTAGCAGGTCAAGGCATCTTAAATAGTGCCTCCTGTATGAGAATTGCTAATTGGAGGCATAGAAGGAAGAAGAATCAGCTGAGCCATCAGCTAATGTGGGCTCTCGATGAGATCAACTGATTTATCTGAGATTGTGAGCTGAGCTTGAGTTCCGTGGCCTTCCTTAGCTAACGGCAATCTGCTCAATCTGTGAGTACAGCTTGTGTGATTTTGTGATCCACAGGAAGGCAGTCTGATCAAGGCTACGGCTCCAAGGATGAGTTGCACCAGGAGCTGGCAGATCCTTCCCACACAGCTGTCCTTTCCACTGAAGAGAGAAACAAGTCCAAACCACAGCATAACGGTGAGAAAAGCTACTTTCATTCAATGTTCTGCATTTAAAGGCTACCCTAGTTCCTCTTTATACACTGATTATGTAATTTTATAACCAGGAGGTGACATGGCTGGCTCTGTGGACAGTGCTGTAGCAGAGCCCCCCAGTCTTGTTGACGTCCCCTCGCCTGTCCCCAGTATTGTGAAGCTGTCCACAGGGAGCTTTGATGGTGGCAGGGAAACAGGTGAGGAGAAAGATGAGGCCTTTAGTGGCAATTTTGTAACTTCCATGAGTTTTCTTAATAGATAGATTCTTTTATTTTCCTTTTAAGATAAGCTATTTAGCTATACATTTAATTGTTGTTGTTTAATGTAGGAATAGGAGCACTTCCTGGACTCAAATTGGGTTTGTAAGAGTCGCTATTTGGAAGGGGATATATGTAGACATCACAACAAAAGGCACTCTTTTGAACAATGAAAAACTTTATTTTATTAATACTTACTTCTTTTATCTGTACACATTCTGCAGGTACAGGGAAGCTATTCAGAAGACAGAGCAAGACTGATGGTGTGTCTCTTCCTGATGACGATGCCTCGCTGGCGTCAGCGGACGTGGCTAACCAGCCTCAACATCAGCGGCAGAAATCCTTCTCGGAACGCAGCTGTAGCTTCAGCGCTGAAACCCGTGCTGGGATGCTCCTAGAGAAAGGCGTGGACCACATGGCCAGTCAGATGGGTGCAGATGCCCGTATCCTGGCTGCAGCGCTCTGTGCAGTCCGAAGTCCACCGCCTAATAGCGTCTCCAAAGCACTTTTTAAAGACCTAGAGGAAGAGCCTGAAGATGATCGAGGCTTGACTCTGGGGAAGCTGCCAGAGGAAGAGGGGCCAGGAGCATCTGAAGAAGAGAAGAGAGATGACGAAGAGGTAAAAAAGGAGAAACGAGAGAGGAAACACACTGAAACTCAGGAGGAGGACTCTGGGCTGCGGGGAGCAACCCTGGAGAGGGCAGACGTGGAGGCGGGTGCAGACCCACTTTCCCTCCTGGTGTCCGAGTCCGAAGAGTCGGCCTCTGTCACCAGTCAGGAGCCGCTGCGCTCCATGCCTGCTGTGGTGTCCCGAAACCTGGCAGAGGAGATTGAAATGTACATGAGTCTGAGAAGCCCCCTGGGTGTGAAGTCCTCCAGCATGGAGCTACAGCAGGCCCAGGGTGACTCCACTGACGCCCCACAGCCCAAACCACCTCTGGAGCGCAGGTCCAGCCTCCCCATGCCTCCTGTCAAAACGCCAAGTAGCTCCCCGGGCGACACACCCAAACGCAGCCCGAGCGCTGTCACTCGCTCCAAGACTTTCGCAGTAAAGACAAAGACACCCGCCAGCGCCGTGGGTAGCCCGGGTGCTAAATCAGCCTCACTGACCGCGCTGGTCAAGTCCTCCCAGGGAGGGTCATTGGGCTCGGTCATCAACTCCATTTCAGGCATCAAGATGGACACACTCTTGTCGGGACCAAAAATTGATGTGCTTAAGTCGGGCATGAAACAGGCTGCAAATGTGGCCAGCAAAGTGTGGGGGGCAGTCGCTTCAGCTTACTCCTACTCAGACGACGAGGTGAGTGTCATTACAGGATGATTCCCGCTTTATAAGCTGTTAAATTCTGCTCGGAAATGTCACCAAGCACTCATAATTTGGAAGCAATCCTCTGGATCTTTACCCCTTTACTTTGCTCTCTAGGATGAACAAGCTCAGGGTGGCGGCGGCTTCCCATCGTGTCTGGAGGAACACATGCTGGCTGCACATGAATGTGATGAGGGTCCTGAGAGAGGAGCCATCCCAGGGTTGGTGGCCAACGGCCTCAATCAGAGCTGCACCAGCCTGGGCAGCAGCAGTGGCAGCAGTGACACGGGCAGAGGGACCCACCAGATACGTAAGCACTCATTCTGTCGAGTACTCGTTTTGGGCATCAAACGATCACAATTCGAGTACTTGTACTTTTTTTAATGAAATTATATATAGAAAACGGTTATGCTATATATTAGCAACAAGTTATTTTCATTACCATTATATGTGCAGCCTATGCTAACACTGAAGGAAAGTTACTAACAGAGCACTTAACTTCACTAATGGTTCAAAAATGCCTTTTTCACAACAGCAACTGTAAGCTACTAGGAACATTGTAGAATTAGTGTAAAGAACAGCAACACTGATAACTGTGTACTAGATAACATCCGTGGTGATTCAGAACACAATTTACTTCATAGCTTATGCCCCTAAATGCGTTAGGTGCTTGTTAAAGTCAAGGAAGGATCCTGAAACGGCTGAAATGGAAGGATCCCACATCATCGAATGTCGCCGAAGGACTGTTCCAATGTCTAGGATCCTTCGAAGAGTCCTTCGCATAGAGAATTTTCAAGGATGCCCATGTGTATTCTCAGCGCGCCTGAAGTACCCACAATCCTATGCGCAGGATGCTTAGCAGGTCTTTTAAAGATGGTGAACCTTTTCAATGACGCAAAGACACAGGCTGGAAAAAGATCACATTAAACTTGAAATAAAAGAATTACAAAGTTAGGCAAAGTCAATTTTTTGCTTGACCTTTCCAGCCATTGGGAAACAACACACGGGAGCTTCACTTTGACAAGCTGCAGCCTTTATTTACTGACAAACTGTAACCTGCGCTGTACATTTACTGCTACTGACAACCTGCTGCTTCTCTTTTCCTCCTGCTCCGCTCCACTCAGCACCACACTCCTCACTGCAATAAGAACTGAGTTTTTGGCCTCATAAATACTGCAGACCTCACTAATACCAACAGTTAATGGCTGTTTACATTATAGATATAGATTTTTTATTTTATTTTTTTTTGCAAGTACTCTATAATTGTTTAATGCAAGTACTCAAATACGTAAATTACCTAAAATGCCCATCCCTATAAGAGGGGGGCCTAATGAGGTTTTTGTCCCTATCTGCAGATCCAACTCCTGGACGAGTGGGCAGGGGTCCAGACTCTGAGCAAGGCTCCTCACTTCACGCTTCTTCCTCGAGCATTTACCAGAACTGTGCACTGGAGGTTAGACATACTGTACACATACAAATACCCCATTTGCTGCTGCTGTGCTTTCATTGCCAACAATGAAACAACTCCTGACTGGTTGGACACGTTTCTCTCCTGCCAGGTGCTGATGTCCAGTTGCTCCCAGTGTCGCTCTTGTGAAGCCCTGGTATACGATGAGGAGATAATGGCAGGCTGGACAGCTGATGACTCCAACCTGAATACCAACTGTCCTTTCTGTCGCACAGCCTTTCTTCCCTTATTGCACATCGAGTTTCATGACTTGCGCACAGTGACCGGGTAGGAATCAGCTGGCTTAGAATGACTTGTGTCTAATAATAAAAGTAATGCAAATCAACTATTCTGTCATTTCTCCTGTTCAGGTTCTACATGAATCCCAGTGCATCAGGTGATAGCATCCACAGTACCAGTGCCCAGCCCACAGCCAGCAGCTCAGCCGACATCAAGACCCCAGATCTCATCTCATCCCCTGAAGAGGAAACCAGGGACACTCTAGGTGACCGGCTTGGAACTCATAAGAGGTACACAACACACCACAACGTCTAAACCACCGGGATTTACACTTTAAGGTGTCAAATCTGAATCCTCTTTGCCTGCTCTATTTCTAGTCTGATCCCCGAGCCGGTGCAGTCGGACCCCCTGGGCCTCCTGGAGCGCCAGGCAGCAGGGAAGCAGCAGAGATGCAGTGGGACGTCTTTGACGCGTAGCAACAGTGTTGGTGGCCCACTGCAGAGCCTGGACTACTCCCAGAGACCCGGACATGGCGTCTCCACCACCAGCCTGCCCTGCAGCCTGCAAGAGGTGTCGGTCAGTGCTCCTTACCATCGAAAACACTTACATGTAGCCAAGGCCGCTGTTGCCGCAGTGGAGTGAAAATGTTTGGTTTGTGTTTGTCAGGATGGCATGGGTACTAAACGGCCAAACCCCAAGCCTGTGTCTGTACCCTACCTCAGCCCCCTGGTGCTGCGCAAGGAGCTGGAGACCCTGTTGGAGAACGAGGGAGATCAGGTAAAGTACTTCTTCCCACACAGCTACTACACGTGACACAAGATGAGGTGAGAGGTTTGTTCCTTTGTCAAGTCTGACTTCTCTGTCTTGTCCCTCTAGGTGATCTACACCCACAAGTTCCTCAGCCAGCACCCCATCATCTTCTGGAACCTGGTGTGGTATTTCCGTCGCCTGGACCTGCCCTCTCACCTACCTGGTCTCATCCTTACCTCCGGACACTGCAACAAAGGAGTCCAGGTTGGAAACCGAACATGTCATCTATCATTATTCTTTGTGTCTCGCTTGTCAAGACCTTCTTTCACCTTTTCTTACTCGTCTCTGCAGCTGCCCCTGACGTCGCTGCCCCAGGACAGTAAGCAGGTGTACGTCCAGCTCCTATGGGACAATATCAACCTGCACCAGGAGCATGGAGATCCCCTCTACCAGCTCTGGAGGACCTTGTGTGAGTGTGCACAGACACCACCTCATGTATTAGCCATTATTGTAATCGTTGGCGTCCTTAAAACACCATAAAAATAGTAGAATTTTTAATGTGAATTTCTGATGGTTTAATGTTATATGTAGGAACTACCACTAGGGGGGGATGTACTGTCTTTGTGCCGATATATATGTTGCATATTGAGTGAAATATGAATGGAGTTTTATGAAAAAGCTTGCAGTTTTTTGAGGGAGGAACAACAAGGAAAATGTTACACTTCACAAGCAACAGAAATTACTTACCGTGAGAAACTCGCGCTACACCTGCAGTGAAGTAATGCAACAAAATGCTGGTGAATTTGGTTCCTTTTTTAATCCATCTCTCAGGAAAATGTTCATTTTTGTGAAAATCATGAAAATCCACATTTATAACTTTTTTAGAACATAAGGGGATCCTACACAGTAGTGATGGTTTGTCATCAGGAGTGCTGTTATGGTGCTGGCATATGGCATACTACTATGAAAAGCAGTATGGAGTATGTACTGCATACTGTGTTGGACGGTAGTATGCAAGAGGCGGTTCGGAATACAGCCAATGCTTCACTCATGGTATGCTGCTGTTGTAGATTTAACAGTGGCTGAAATTGTGGCAAGAAAACAACAGGTCAGACTTGAGACTCCTCTCGAAACAGGATAGACTTGAAGTCTTTCTGATTGCACATGTGTTGTTTTTTAGTGGAGAAGAAGGGGACGTTGGCTCCCACAGACCACCAGGAGATTCGTACCCTCCTCAACACAATCGTTCGCAACATCCAGACCAACGACGTCTACGGGCCTATCAACCTGCTGATCCGAGAGATCAAACGGCGCCCAGAGGGTGCCAAACGGCAGAGGTCGGCTTATCTTTCCTCTCAGAGACGAGTCCAGTGTATCTCCTCTTGAAGAACTTTTTACTTTAATGTACCATTCATGAAAACACCTTTTCTGTCCTGTATTTCTTTCAGGAGTATCTATAGAGAAATATTGTTCCTCTCGCTGGTGGCCTTGGGGAGAGAGAACATTGATGTTGGTGAGTGAATGTGTAAAAGTAAAATCAAGCAGTTACACCATGATGCAAAGACCGAATTGATTAATGTTGTTTTGATTCATCTACAGAGGCCTTCGACAGGGAGTACCTCCTGGCTTACAATGAACTGAGCGCCGAGCAGCTCAAGTCTTTGCACTGCATTGATCGACCGCCCAGCTCCAGCATCCAGTGGTGCCTTAAATGCTTTGGAAGCCCGTTCATCTGACCACCAACACATGCAGCAAAGAAGACGAGCCAAGTGCGATGGCAGGCCGGTGTGTGAAGAAAAAAATATTTTGTATTTAAACACCTCCAATCGCCCAAACATGGTACTTCTTCTTCTTCTTCCTCTTGTCTTGGAAGATGAACATTGGCGCCTTTTTTTACAGCCTTATTTTGCTTTTTGTGGGCTTTCCAAGCAGCTACTTACATGTGTTTTGGTAAATGGCTGGTAAAGCTGCAGCGACTCTTTTGGGACTAGTAGAGGTGTGTCTCTTTACAGATGGTGTATAGAATGATTAATCACTGTACAGAAAGTCTTGACTGACCCTATGGTGTGTGTGTGTGTTTGTGTGTGTCAGTTCCCTGTCTTGTAGCCCACTTTGCTTAAATCTGTCCTAACTATCTGCAGATTCGATTATTATGAGTTGTTGTGTTCCTGCCAAGTCTTAATGAATGTTCAGGTTTGTTTCATTGTAAATGTACAGATTCAGAGTGAGGCTTGCTGTCTTTGTAAATACACGTTGGAAGCACACGTGAATGGGAGAGGACCGACGACAATCACTAATTATCAACTACTAAAACTGATTCCACAACATTCCAGATGCCTTCCAATCAAAACAGGTCTATATCCAAAAATACATCCATATAAAGTGAAAGAACATGCCTCACTACTAATTCCTACACATTAAACGAAGACACACCTGCCGTGGAAAGATGGCCTCAGCTCAACTTGTGTTTTTAATAGAAGCATTTTTAACAGTGGCATATTGTACTTGTAAAGCTAAATGAAATGTTAAATTAGAACTGTAATTTACACCTACTGGGGCTATTACTTACTCTAGCATAGACTTAAAAAGTAAGATTTTCTTTTTTTAATTGGGTATATATGGTTTACACACAGCTTCTTCAGTGCTGCCGATGTTTAACATGACATTCCACTAAATTCTGTGAGAGACAGGAATTGAAGTGAAAGTGCTGTGATGAACTGTGTAGATGGTCCTACTGGAGACTTGGGAGAGTGACTTGTACAGAAGCGATGATATTGTGAAATATTCGATTTGCACTGCATAGATGAGACCGCCTCAAAACATAACAACAAAGTAGTTTTTTTCTTCTTCTCCAAAACAAAAAGAAATTCTCAATTATTTATTTTTGTATTATTGACATTTGGATAGCATTTTTATGACTAACCCTTCTTTCACCCTGTACTTTGTAAATTTGACCTCCTCATGGCAGAAGATGTACAGAAGACACTGTTCTCTAACAATAGATGAAATTATGTCTTACCGTCCTGTGGAAAGGAACTGAATGTCTACACTTAAGTGCGCTGCAATAAATAATTGTGACCTGATTGAAAACAAAATGTCTCAATTGTCTCCCTCCCCTCCCTCTGATATGGAAGAGGATTAGGGCCACGTGAAAATTTTATTTGAAAATTTGAGAAACAGATTTTTTTCTCAGAATTATGAGGAAAAGGTCTGATATTTGTTAGTTTGCCAGTAGCCTTTGACTGCTTTCTTCCTCCTTTTTGAATTTCTGGTCAGCATCAAATTCCCTCCCAGTTAAGTTCTTTATTTTTTTTTCTCTCTTCCAAACTCTTTCTTGCCTTTGTGAAATCTTCATCTCCATCTTGTCCTCCATTACTGGTCTAAAAGTATGATACCTGCTCTTCAGCCAAGACAGTCAAGGGTCATCAGGTGGAACTTCAACTTTTACTTCAGCCTCTTATTTTCCCTTCGATGTTCCCTGACATCTGCTTTTGTCTCTTTAACCAAGAGAAAGCAGTGCATGTAGGACTACAGTGGAAGCCTCAACACAAAACCATGACAGGGTCTTGCTTCACTTTGCACTGTTTGTGATGGCTGTAGCTTGAGACAAGAGGGTGTCCTCTTTTGCCTTCTTTTGTGGTGTCTGTTTCGTAAGGCTGCTGTTCTCAACCGTCTGCATTGTCAAATAAGTACATTACATGTACATTATGTAGTGTTCAAAATAAACGGTCCCATCCAAACAGTGGAAACATGGGGTTGAGGGGGGTCTCACATACTTGGGCCTTATGGCACAGTTGAATGTATTAAGCCATTTCCAAATTGGTCACATCAGGCCTCTTGAGAAATATAGGGCTGCAGCGGCCATTTATGGTGGTTGTGGCACATAATTTGTATTGTTTAGAATTATTTTAAAGAGACAAAATGTATCTTACACTATGCTTTTCAATATTTAAAAGTGACAGTTTAGCTTTATATTCGGATCGAGTTATTTTTTTAAGTGACTGTCAGGACCACATAGCATTTTACTGATATTACAACGCACTTTAACTTAAATTTTCCTGAAAAATTGTGAAAATTATTTGACATTTATTTTCCCAAAATAATGGACAGTCCACCTGCAACTAAATAATTGATCTGCTTTTGTTCACTTTGTACTAGATTTGACGTTTTTTTATGCTAACATATTAAGCTAACTGTATCCTTCCGCCTATCGCAGAGTAAGTAACTTATTTATAAAGCACCTTTCAAGAGCAAAGCCGTCACAAAGTCCTTCACAGAGGCAATAAAGCATAAAATATGGCATATACATAGACATAAAACACAATAAAAAGCATACAGAAAGAAATTTACACAAAGGCAAGTCTAAACAAATGGGTCTTGAGCTGCTTTTTAAAGGTGTCCACAGTGTCCGCAGATCTGAAGTCCAATCGGTGAGAGTTTCACAGTTTAGGAGCCACAACCTCAAAAGCACAATCTCCTTTAGTTTTAAGCCTAGATCGAGGTAGTTTCCGGTAAGCGCGTGAATACCTGAAGTTATCCGGTCACAGGTGTGTGTTATAAGTGATCCAGAGCCATTTTCCACACGGGCTGAACTTTTGAGAGAGAACAGCACGAAAAGATGCCGGTGAAGCGGAGTAGAAATACAGGAGTTGCCCAGACCAAAGAACGGCTGAGCCGGGAGATGCGACAGAACAAACTGGCTCTTTTCATCCAACAGTTTGAGAAAGAAGGTCTGAACAAGACTGCAGGTCAAAATATCATCTTTCACATCCTCGTCATCCTCCTCACATTTGTCCGTATTATGGCGAACATGTTCCCCGTACAGCACAAGAGCGTATGAACGAGCTGGAGGCCAAAATGGAGAACATGTTGGCAACAGTGGACAAAGTCTTCAAAGTGGAACTTATGAAGATGCCTCCAACCCTTCAAAAGACCCTCATAGGGCATTTAATAAGCGGTGAGCCCTCCTCACTCATAAATTAAGATAATTTACTTGTTTATTTTTCTCTGACCTGTCAACCATCTGATTTATTAAGAGGAAGAAATCTCTGCAAGTGAGGTGTCAATTGCTATGAAGGTGAGTGAGTTGTTTTAAGTCGCTGCCGTCTCGTAGTGCTTTTTATTATAACATGCATAATTATCACCTTCTGCAGAATGAGTCCCTGCAGGTGCACCAGTCCCTCAGGAGGGCCCCCAGTAAAAGAGGTGACATGACTTCCTGAACACAGTTTCAAAGAGTCATTGTTTGCAATTAAATTATTTTAACTGAAACCTTCTGTGCTTTTATTTTTGAAGTAAAATCGACAGATTCTACACCTGGTCATTCCACCCCTGCCCAGAGGTCCTCATCCAAGACCTCCAAGGTACCAACTAAACCACTAACAACTAAAAAATGTTGATCTAATTTTAGACACCAGCTTTTGTTAAGAAACATCCAGTTCGCCTTTAATAGAGAAAAAAAGGAGGTTAAAAACTTAAGAGCAGGACAAAAATTAATTCCTTTTTTCCTCAGAATTCTGACTTTTTTTCCCCTCCAAATTGTGACTTTTTATCTGAATTTTGACTTTTTTTATTCGAGAAAAAAGAATTCTGAGAAAAAAAGTCAGGACTCAAGTAATTTTTCACGTGGTCTTAACCCTCTTCCATACAGGGAAATGTGAAACTTAAGGACGTTAATTCTTTCATAGATGTCTGTTGCAGCTTTTTTTTTTTTTTAGGGGGGAAAAGGAACAAAAAGGACCAGAACATTAGTGGGTAGTAACAGCACTGGAAATCTCAGGTAAGACTGGAGGTTATAAAAGTATTTTCATGTGGTGAATGAGTATGGAGACCTTGACAATGCACCAATTTTCTACAGAGGCTCCTCAGTCACAGCCAAAAGAACACAAAGCCGCTTGACAAAGACCAATGAGCAGACTGTACTGACCAAACCTAAACTCAGGTCTGTTTTCTAGTATCAAGGTTTTATGTAGCTGTTAAATCCAGATCGGGATATTTGCATGAGCCAGAATTGTTTTGAACGAAAATATATCTTTTCTACCAGCTCTTCATGAACTAAATTGACTTGTGAATCTTTGCTGTCCCAGGTCGGTTGTCTCTGCTGGTGATCTGCACTGTTCGATGGCGGCCTCTGCTGCTCACATCACTGTAACCACAGCCCAGGGACAGGTGCTTATGTTCTTTATGGTACCCTTCCAGAATATTTAGTTTAAATGTTAAATTGATGATTATCAGATGCCACTTATGTGTTCTCCACATGGTTCTCTTGCTTCCCAGACTGTCAGCTTTTCTGAAGAGACCAAGGATGAAATTAACTTGGACTTGCTGGATGACGTGGCATGGTGCCAGATTCAGAAGCTCACGGTAAGAAAATGTGACTAATGGATGTTGATGCCATTTTCAGAAGAAGGGAACAGACAAAAACCTTTTTAGAAAACATTCTTTAACATCTGAAAAGCGCTTTTGTACCAAATCTTTCTCTGCAAATTTAATTTTCAGAGTCTGATGGAGTATCTGTCGAGGCGAAGTCGCTGCCAGCGATGAGATAAGATGCCGGAACATCCACTGTGACCAGGATTTTGTTTGTTTTTAAGCTAAGAGTAACAGTTGTGAGTTGTATAATAAAGATTTGTATTATCCTACATGATTGTCAGTATTATTGGTGTCTAGTCTGTTAAAATTAAAAATGACAAGCCCATTACAAGTTTCAAAATGTGTTAAATTTGCTTTGGTTTACAAACTAGATTTTCAATTAATTATCGCTGTAGCGTTACTAATTTGAACATTGAGTCGTCCATATGCGAGTAACAACCATTTCTTTGAAGATATATTAGTTTACTGTGGCATATTACAGAGGTGTAGGAGTTGTATCCTAGTGGACATGATTGTATGGTTTTATTGTGAATAATTTTGTTCTTTTAAGTGTAACTGAAACTTAATTTGAGATGAAAACAAGTAATTTCCTAGTAAATATCAAGTCATTCTTCTTAAGACTCTCAAAGCTGTTACTTCTAAAGGAGAACAAAAGCAAATTCTGATTTTTATGTGGAGGAAAAGGGACCCAGTAAAGTTAATGTAGAAATAAACACAGGATTAAGTTGTCAGTAAATGTATCTTTTATAAAACGGGGACAAAATTGACAAATATCACAATTTAGGTGATGTGATTAGAGCAAGAATTAAACATTAAAAAACAAAATGGCATCTAAAATGGAGCTGTATTAGTTTCACATCCTAATGCGTTAAACATTGTTTAAAAAAGTTAAATTGCTGCTAATGAACAGAATGTATTCTATAAAACTCAGAACATGAAGCTGTAATGGATCACGAATGCTGCTGAAAGTGTAGCGACTCCATCTCGACTTCCATGGACTCGGCTTGTTGTGGCTGGGCGGAGGGTGAGCCCAGTGCACGGGTCTGCTCCGGGGCTATCCGGGGGTAGAAGGGACCCACCAGCCAGTTGAGTGGCGTGTTGTTGACCAGATAATCCATGACGTTGTCGAGGGACTCCTTCATCCTGCCCAGATGGACTCTGCTGCTGCTCAGCACACTGTCCGGCAGGTCTCCCAGCCTGTTGGCCTTGCTGAAGCTGCCGTACATTTGCATGGCAGAGCGGCTGAGGGAGAGCGCCTCCTGCTGGATGTGGTTGGGGAGGCCCTGCAGGCTGGAGACCAGGACCAGGCAGGTGGTCTGGAGCTGCTGGGTGAGGGAACGTGCCAGGGCCAGGGTGCGAGACTCGATTACCTGAGTGGAGGGAATGAGCAGACATGAAAACCTGGGACTGACTTGACAGACTGTATGTTATCTCATTGCTCCTTACCTCTGCCTCGTGACCATTCCCTTGGTTTGGACCATTGGACTTCCACACCACCAGGGAGCTCAGCTTGTCATTTACCATCTGGTTAGCCTCGTCAATATTCTTTCTGCTGTATTCAATCTAGAAAAACAGACAATTTAAATGTTTGCCCATAATGACAAGCGTCTGTGGAGATTGTGTTCAGTATGTTTAAAGGACAAAAGACCCACCAGGTCAACAGTGGAGTTCAGCTCAGTGATGAATTCCCTGCTTCGCTGCTTGGCCTCTTGGACTTTAGCCAAGGCCTTGCTGTAGGCCCGCTTTCGCAGCCTGGTGGAGAGGGAGCCCAGGCGGACATAGTAGTTCAGCTCCCTCTCCTCAGAGCCTCTCACGGTTTTTGCCTCCAGCTCTGTCACGAGGGAGAGGAAACACGAACAAACAACATATGATTACTTCGAGTTCCGTTTTAAGATGTATGATCCATTTTGAAGTAGCTGGAGGCTTTAAAGCCGTGAAGAATGTCAGTAGTCAATCCCTCGGAACAAATCCACTTAGACTAACATAGTGGGCAGCTAAACAACGACTCTTTTTAATGGTGGACAAAAACTGGGCACAAGTGTTGAGGAACATAATCCGAAACTGGACCGGATCCATTGTTAACAACACAGTCAGACTGCCTGTTAACAACTGATCCTTAAATACAGCTTGTTACAGAACAAGCTTAATCTTGCCCGTTGCATTAGTATTTTATTTATTTAAACATTATTTGAAGCCAAAACCAAATATATACTTTTTAAAATTATCTTTTAAAAATCTGCTCATCAAACTACCAATAAGGGAAGATAAAACATTGTTTCATTTTTCGCCAAACAATTTTGAGCAGTTACACTCCAATTACACCCGAAAGAAATTATATCTTCCTTTTACAGAAGGTTATAATAATAAACTGGCTTAAACCTCACCCACCTACCCTGGACCAATGGACCCAGAGACTTAAAGATGTGAACTGTTTGGAAAATATAACTTCCATTTTGCAACTCCGGAGGGATGTTTATATGTAAAGATGGTCCTTTAAAGTGAATTCACTGTAAATATCTAACTGGACATTTTGGGGTGAATGAATGTGAAAGTGTGTTTTTCTTATCTTTTGTGTTTTTACTAACATCTATTTCTCCATATCTACATTATGTATGTATAAAAAACTGTGTGAAACTTGCTGTCAAGGAACTTTTTTAAATAAATGTTTAAAAAAAAGAAAAATATTTTTGCCATACCGGTGAAATGGGGTCATGAATACATTTCTGTGCTTTACACCAGCTATTCTCAACCAGTGGGCCGCGGAGGCAGTGGTACTGCCAAATGGTTATATTATTATTATTGTAAGTTATTTTTATATCTAAATGTGTTCATAAATAAAACATGTCAAATTAAAATGTATAATTTTAACGACAAGTTACATTTGAAAATCACCAAAGGTGTTTTCCCACTACTAGCTAACATCTGCCAAAGCTTACCAACGTCTGCCAGTACTAGCTAACGTCTACCACAGCTTACTAATATCTGCTACTACTAGCTAACGTCTGCTACATCTTACCAACATCTGCCACTATTAGCTAACATCTGCCACAGCTTACCAACGTCTGCCACTACTAGCTAACATCTGCCACAGCTTACCAACGTCTGCCACTACTAGCTAACATCTACCACTACTAGATAACGTCTGCCACTGCTAGCTAACATCTGCCACTACTAGCTAGCTAACATTCCCTTGGATGCAGTCGCACAAAATGGTTCTTGAAACTAAAAACTGATGTGGGAGACAACCAGGAAAAGCTCCAGAATGTGTGGTGAGGAAATACGACTGTACTACATTAAATTTGGATTCATAATGGCAGGAAATGATGCTGAACTGAAAGCACAGTGTGTTGAATGTAGTGAAATCCTGTAATTTTTTTGTCTGTTTTTTGGTCATGTATTGTTTTATTTTATTTTATGTTTTTGTCATTTACTTGGGAAGGTGGTCCTCAGAAAAAAATTTTAACAATCAGAAGTTGGCCTTAAGTTACAAAAGGTTGAGAACCCCTGCTTGGGCCCACTCACCCAGCTCGTCCTCTGTCAGAGGCAGGTACTGCTCCACCAGACTCTCAGAGGTGCTCAGAGCCGAGTCCACTCCGCTGCTGACCAGCCGGGCCACTCTGCTCTCCAGCACTGTGCTGACACTACCGCTGACGACCGCCCTGGTCTTCTCCATCCCGCCCTGCACCGCACCCCGGGTCTTTTCTGCGGCGGTGGTCAGAGTGTCTGAGACTGTGTCCTTGGCACCGGACACTGTGCCTGTCACCGCATCTTTAGCGGTGGTTACCACATCCTTGGCACTGGAAACAATCTGATCAGGGACAAACATCAAACAACGATTTTGGCAAAGTAGGACCCACACTGACTGTCAGCTAGGACATTGTGTAAATTGGCTTGAGCGTTAACTGCTGTGACCTTTGATAGAATGTGATTGCGCCAGCTGTAGGTCCCTGATCTGGTACATACCTGCTCAGATGGCTGGTGAAGAATCGGCAAGGTTTTCTCAATCTTGTCCAAACCTTTACAGGCCAGATCATTGGCAATGGCAACTGCAGACAACAAAAAGTACATATATTCGGTGTAACAAGGCAAGCTGAAACAAAAATGCCAATAAATTTATTTGGGAGAAAAGTGAAAAATATTCCTTTAGTGCAAAAATTGTTGTGGCTCTAAGTAAACAGAGAAACTAGGTGAAAGATCAAGATGAGTACACATCCTGACATGAACTTCCTGTTTCTGTGTGACTCAACCGCTCTGCTTATAATCATCCTCACAGCTCCAGTTCATTGGATTTTGTTTTGGACTTCCTATAAACACTGAAGCCATGTCAACAGGTAGATCTATAAAAATTCACACAGAAGGGTTCCTACTCTGAAGCTCCAGCTTGTCAAAGATGGGTGAAGCGGTGGTGAAGACCACAGAGGTGATGCTTCGGACCCCTTGCTCAGCAGCCTCACACACAGTCCTGATGTAAGGGTGGGTGTCCTTGGTGTTGGAGTACACGCTGGACACTAGGTCATAGGTGGAGCTCACCAGAGGCAGACTGCTCACCCTCTCCACCACATTCTGTAAGCAAATACACAGAGTAGGCTTACAAGACTCTTATTTATGCTGTTCCCAGATCAGATTTACCACCACTTCCTGTTTCTATCCCAATGAGTTTTTAAATAACCACTGCCTGTTTGACACTGCGTCACGTCTTTCTAGAAAACTCACCTGATTTGAAATAACTGCAGCTGCTGCCATGTTTGCTGAAACAAAACCGAAAGAGACATGTAATCCAAAAATGAAAATAAACACTTTTTTTCCTCAAAAAACCCACAATAGACCTTAAAAGAGCGATATTACTCTCGTATTACAGTAGTTTGTCCTAATAATTACATATTAATAAAGGCTCAAATTAGACAGGTTACTTTTGCGTTAACCACAACTGTATTATAGCTGTCACACCGTTTAAAAAGTAACTTTAAAGCAATACAAGGAAGACTCACCAAGAGTTACTGTAAGTCCAAGTTGTGACTGGGCTGACTATACGTGAGGTGAGAGCAGCTGTATTTATATTCTGTAATTATCGCGAGATGTAGCGCAGCGCGGTGACGTAAGCCACAGTCGTGTTTCTAGGGCAAAGGTAAAAGAGGTAAAAGTTTAGTGGGGGGGGGGATTCCTCTCCAAGCAGCCATCACGAGGACACGCTATGACTCCTATCATCGTCTGATTTCTTAACGTTTCATAAGCGTACTGTATGTATCATAGAACTGGAGAGCGCTCAGCCTTGTTTCCAGCTTCACCCAGTGGCCACTCGCGGTATTGCAGCAAAGCGTTGATCCATGGAGGTTGTATTTTAGTAAAACTTTCCTCGAGCCGAGAAAAGCGATTTAAAAAATCTCTGACGTCATCACAATGTAAAGTCTATGGGCCAAGCGGGAACTCGCGGACGGGGGCAGCGGGAGAAACACTACTGCACATATTCAATGGGCCGCATAACCAGGAAGTAAACCCAGAAACTAGAAAACCTTTTTACATATGCGCCAGGAGCAATCTTTGCATCTGGTATCTAATTCTTTTTTATACATCTATGTTGACAAGACGCCGACATTTTTGCTCACAGGATTATTAGGCTTGTTATAAGCCTGGTCAAAGGCTATTAGCTCGACATTTGAAAACAAAGGTGTACATTAACTAGAGCTCTAAAATAATTTAAGGACGTACACACACACACACACAAACACACACACGGCCAAACTAAACTGAAACCAGGGCCAGAAATTATCTAAGGTCCCTTCCTTGGCTTTCTCCAGTACAATCCACTTTATATTTCAAGTTCAATTTGGGCACTATTTTAACACAATCAATTCAAAACTATAAAATCTACAAAGGGCACCTTGATCAGTGGCTTCCTCAGAAGGGCTCCAGAAAAATACAGTATATTGTTATCAAAAATAAGTTGCATAGAATACTGGTAGCCTAAATCGATTTGGTGAAAGGGATGAGGGAATTTTTCCCCACTTTCCCATGAGTCAGAAACTAATAAATGGACAGACTTTTAAAAAAAATGTATTTGATGTAGTCTGAAGTTACGTCAAAAAACAATATTAGCCTATGCCATCTTTGCTCAATTGTTGAGTGAATGTGATCCAATAGGCTAACATAATCCCATTGGCATCCAAGAATTGGGCAAAACTAAAGCAAAAGTAAATTCAGCTTGATTTTATGGCTCAGATAGGGCTCATCATCAATTATCAAAACCACACGATTATTTTACCTTGACAAGCGCTGTGGTTTCAAGTAGAGGTAGATCGATTAATCAGTGCCGATTGGACGTTTTACTAATTATCAGTATCGGTGGGATCTGGTCAACTTCTCTACTGGAATTACTCAAAAAATAATCTCTCCCATCTAGGCCTATATTTATTTATGTTTTTACAGTTTGATCAGTTAATTATTTATTTATTAGTTACTTTGACTTGGATGTTCAGTTATCCAGTTTCTAATAATTAGAAACTAATTTAATTTCCCACAGTGTCAATTTTTCTTTCATGGGCTGGGGGAATGATATCGCCTGATTAATCGGCTATCTGCCTTTTTTCCTGATCTAATGTATCATTATTATATCGGCCTTTGAAAATCCACTATCGGTCGACCTGTATTTCAGGACCATTGGGTGAGATGAAAGATGATGTTGGGGCATGCTGTGAGGAAATTGAGGCCACATACATGCGTGACCCATACAGATTACATACAACACAGTAGCCTTGGATCATATTTTTTCTGCAGAATACAAATAAAGGAAATGCAACCCCCCCAACCCACAATAAATTTTCTCCTTTGGGAAACTTAGGCGACAGTAACGTGACCACAGTTCTGTAGTTTGTGCTAAAAGAGCAAAATACAAGTGATAATGTATTAGATATCACATCATACACTTAATCTCCTGAATCATTTCTGTAAAAAGTTTTCAGTTTATGGATTATTTGATCAATCCACTGCAGTTGTGAAACAAAAACGGTCCCATTCATTTTAACTCGTCATCAGGAGAATATTTTCTCACCATGACAGGAAGCAGGTTGTAAACTTGCTCTCTTTCATACTACTTATAAGAACCATTACATGTTGTTTTTTTTAATTAATGCAAGAAATGTGACCAAGCTGTCACCTTGCTTTATACATTTCTGAAATGTAAAAGCCTGAATACGTCACTGATTCACCCGCAGATGAGCAGGTCTGTGTTTGCCAGTAGCTCACCAGAGCCACATGTGCGACTCTGTTCCTAATTTACTGTCAGTGTGTTTCTGTACAGAATGTTACTAAAAATGTAAATGACGTGTTCATGCGGTTTCTTTGATGCTACACATTTGGAAACCATATGAGGACAAAAAAGGCGGACTTAGTTCAGATTCTGCAGTTGGCTGGGGGGTCACACACTGGGACGCACTGGGGTCCTGGATTCTGTATATGAACCCCCCATTTATCAACCCCTGTACAACTGAAATAGACCCCACATGAGAATGCTGGCTCTAGTAAACAACATACTGTCATTTTTAATAAGATTCTGTCTGAAGGAAGATTTTAACTAAGTTCTGATTTATTTGAAAACAATATAACGAGCTGAGTGACAATCCACTGTAAGTACATGGCCCTACCTCCCGACACAGATACCACGTTCTAGTGGACATTGATCCGCTAATATTTTACTGTCCACGTCATATTCTTTTAAATGCCTTCAGCAACCCTCATCTGATTTGATGGCAAGCAAAGTACAAGCACTTGATCAAGAAGTATGACTCATCAGGATTTAATGGTCGAAATTTATAATTAATTATGAGCTTAGAGGAATATGGTAGGTCCAACCTCAACCTCTTTTAAACCTGGTAATGTGTTTATATGGTCACATTAGAGCATGACTGTCACTGGCTTCAGAACACTTGGATTTTACTGCGCGGGCTATTAGAAATATGTTACTTTTATGAGCAAAAATCCAAGATTGAGCCCAGCTGAACAAGTTTGAAGACACATTTCAGGTTACTTGTAGACATAACAATTAACTACTTCATTGGGGAAAAAAATTGTTCATATATAATATATATAGTTTAATTTGATTTCACCAAAACAAGCCAATAAAAGTCAATATTTGCATTTCTATACTCTTCAGAGCACTGTCAAATCAAACTACAGTTTAGTTGAGTAATATGTCCACACACACACGGCTGAGCTCTGACTCAACACTTTGTGTACATATAATTCAAAGTGACACAGTCGGGGTCATTTTGGTCCAGTGTCCTAACTTGACTTGTTTTAAATCATCTGAAAATCTATCAGATAAAGAAAAATGTCCAAACCCCCCAGGCAACCACAGTTAACAAACGTTACAAAGTGATTTACTACAAACAGAAATTAAAATACACAAGAATGTAAGAATAAACACAAGGATAAAATGAAGCAATGATTTAAAATAGAGCAGTGCTAGACTTAAGTGCAACATCAGAAAGAAAAAAAAATACTGAGTAGCTCAAAGTCCAGCCGTGACGTAATAAAAACATTAATGATGGTTTGGGTGTCATTAAAACGAAGCATTTTTTATATTTTGACAATATTCCGCAAATGTAATAGCATGACTAGTAGTAGCTTTGCCCTCATTCTCCATGGCTAACAATTCATTGATCGTTAGCAGTAGTTAATTAAATTTATTTCAAGCACCTGTGAAATAACTATAGTACAGTGCCTATTTATATTTTATGAGCGCGCTTCCTAGTATATACAGATTTAGGCCACTAGATGACGCCAAAGTAGACAAAGTCTTACTTATCACAAGCCTGTATCTTCCCCTTTCTTCACTGGCGTTTCAGTAGGACTATTTATTGCGGTCACCGGTGTTATTTTATGCACACATGAGAATATAAACATAATAGGATATTAAAAAATATTAGATGTGATTTAAAAAAAAGTATTTGGTAAGAATGACCATGCAAAATTAGGAATGTATTGATGTGACATGCAGTCAAAGGAACATTTATATATAAGACAGGAGGAACATGCATGCATGATTTAAAATGAGAAGACAGGAAACACAATTAGTACACAATTAGATGAGAGAGTAAATCCATCCTTTAAAGCAGCTATTCTCAACCAGCGGTGGTACTGCTAAATGGTTATATTATTAAAATTGTAATTTACAAAGATTGTTATTTTTATATCTAAATGTGTTCAAGAATTAAAATGCATAATTTTTGAGACCAGTTACATTTGAAAATAACCAAATAAACGTGTTCTCCCACTACTAGCTAATGTCTGCCAATACTAACTAACATCTGCCACAGCTAGCTAATGTCTGAAACAGCTAAATAACGTCTGTCACAGCTAGTAACGCGATGTAATGTTTTATTTTATTTTTAGTTTTTGTGGTCCTCAGGATTTTTTTAACAATCAGAAGTGGACCTAAAGTTGAGAACCCCTGCTTTAAAGACATTTTCAATAGACATGTGCTCAGTTCCTAACAGGACAGAGGCGGTATTGACCTGAGCCAAATCTTGACTGCTTCTCATTGTACAAGACAGTCGAGATGAAAAGGAAGATCAGCCCTGGAGGCTCTGCGCTCCTGTTTCCCGAGGGGGTCTGCTGGTGTGCAGGTGATCCTCACACTGCATCCCTCTGTTGTGCCCTCGGAGACAGGTTGGGCTGTTGGCAGCGGGCCAAGGCTCCTGGCTGGGTAATGGATACCTGAGGGCTACTGGGAAAGTGTCACACCTCGGATCACACACAGCCAGAAGTGCTGCGTGTAGAAAGAGCACAGACAAAAGAGAGAGACATGTGGGAGAGTGGCTGTCCTTTCATGCTCTTTATATCAAAACCAAAACCAGTGAGGTCAGGAAAAACCAGAACAATGTTCAAGTAGCCTTGTTCTGTTAATATAGAATATATCAATTATAGCAGCTTTAAGCAAAGCCAGACAGTTGTTTGTGTTTAGTTTCTGTGTGTGTTTAATTGCATGATAGGACAAATTAAAATATCTGGGGATCATCAAGACAAAAAATTTAAGGTCAAACTCAGTTAACACTTTCTGTTTCACAAAAAAGCTAAATTTTATTCATGTGATGTTATGTTTGAACTCTGCATGTTGCGAAAGAATTCCTTTTTTTGTTCTGTTTAGAATTAAAGTTCATTGTACAATAGCGAGTAAAGCACTGGAAAAAACATGACAGTATAATCATTGTAAATATTACCGGATCAAGGACATGAAATGAATCGCGTTAAATCATGCAGAAATGTCTGGCTGTCATTTTGATCAAGTAGGGGTGGACTTAATATTGGCTGTGTTCTTGTCGTCAGTGCATTTACACCAGAATTTCAACATCTGGGACAAAAATAGCCCAAAAACATTTTGCAGCCCTGCTGCTAAATTTGGCACTATTATTATTCCCAGCTTTAACCCAACCCTGGTGATGGAGAGGTCGTGCGTGCAGAGATTAATTACATTATAACAAGATGCCTGCCCTCTAGAAATAACCATTACTTCAGTCTTTAATAAACAATGGACATATGAAGACAATGTGTGTGCAGCAGGGCAGTAAGCACAGGTTTATAGCTACAATTTCGACAAATAGACAAACCCAGGGTCTCGTTAAGCAGGGCCCTGTGCACCTGTCGGATATAATCCCCAAATAATGACTCTGGCTCATTAGCTAAGACATCCAAATTAACCATCTAACATTTCTTCACTGAGAGGATCAAGACAGAAAATGAGTCAACAATTATATGAGGCTAAAAGTGTGAGAACCCAGCTTTGAAAATCAGATTCTTCATGTTCCATATCCTGACCCACACTTCCACCTTGGTGATGATTTTCAGTAATTATTTTCTCAGGAAGAACATATAAAGTTCCACATAGCATTGTTGAAAAAGCTCCTGCACAGTGCGCTGACCTGTGAGGCACAGATATAATTGCTAAGCCAGTCAATGAGCGCATACTTAGATTGGGTGAGATGGGAGGTGAGAAAATGACCACAGAAGGCTTTTTTCCCTTGTGTGGGTCGGACACAGTCCCACATGACCAAGTCATGTTTTGTTTTCACAGAGCCGTGCTGGGATTAGCAGGCCGGCTGTTTGTGCTGGCAAAGGGGCAGCAATTCACGGCTATAGTTTCTGGGTGCTGTTTTTTTGACAACCAGACAGAGTCCTGGTAATTGTGATATAATGGAGAACGATCTAAAACCAGATCCAAGACAATGTTTACAGAAAAACAGCTGCTCAAATAGGCACTTAGTAGGAATGAGAATAACATTTTTTATTTCCCAGCGCGAGTGTTTCTCTGTCTTAGTGCAAGTGTGCATATATGCGTGGGTTGGCTATTCAGGCACCTACACAGACAAACTCTTTGTTTTGGAAGTGTTCGCTTAAGTCTTCTGGGGCAGACAGGAGCCAAGAACAACGTGGGAATGGACCCTTGCTTCACTTCTGCTTTCTCTCTGGACTTTCCCCTTGCAGTCTCTCTGTCAGATGGCAATTCAGCTGACCACCAAAACACTACCTGAGGCGTGCAGACGT
The DNA here is from genome assembly GCA_037974645.1 of Hollardia meadi. Lineage (NCBI taxonomy): Eukaryota > Metazoa > Chordata > Actinopteri > Tetraodontiformes > Triacanthodidae > Hollardia > Hollardia meadi. Next base: position 22,570 of record JBBPCS010033498.1, read on the forward strand.
TTGGAGAAACCAAGAGATGATGCTTGGACATGTGAGAAGTTGTAATGGGAACCGAGTGGCAGCTGACAGCCGGGCCAAGCCGTCTGTCATTTCCCTCTCCTTCTCACACATGAGTTGTCAACAGATGACATGCACCCTACCAGACCCTCTGTCCAGGTGGTCTCTATGGGTAGCCAGTGGTCTGCAGTGCAGTACAAGATGCTGAAATTTGATGCAACCACACTGGCAGGAGTATAATTCACTGTGAGGTCCAGGCTTGGGATGCTGAAGCGTTACATTACCCTCAATGCTTGTCATCTCCATTCAGCAATTTTTTTGTCATAAAATCAAGGAGATGAGTCATATGAATTGTGGAGTGCTGACACAATATCAAGCACACATGTTTATTGGCATCTCCCAATGGAAAACCTGACTATTGACAATGTAAGTATTACCTAAACTGCACATGGGCAAAATACGGCCCAAGGACTAGAACTGGCCCGTGGACCATCTCAATCTGTCTTTAAAGAAAATGAACCCCCCAAAAAATCAATAAAAGGCAGCATTATGTTGATGAATATGGAGGTGAATTACTACAATGAGTTTGTATTGCTATGAGTAATGCTTCAAAAAAGAGAAACTCTAAATGTCGCGTTTTAACTAAGAGTGGACATCGAAATATTTCGTCAAGTGTCGATTCAAAGGGAGTAAGTTTGATATGCCAAGAGAGTATAGGCGTGTTAAAAGAATACAACATCAAGAGACATTTTGGCATCATGAGCATGCCAACTCTGCCACAAACTTGTCGTCACAGGAAAGAGAAGAAAAAGCCCTCAAATTGTTTTCCAACTTAACTGCCTTAAAAGCAGTCGACCATCCAAGAAACGGCAACCAATGTACCTGCTGTCATACAAGCTCACCAATCAGCTGATGGTGAATTTCTGAAAGACTATATGTTAGAAGCTAACATACTGTGGCCAGACAACAAAGGTCAGTTTGAAAAAGTTCCAATTTGCTTTAATAAATGGCCCAATTTGTGGTCCTTCGCTAACCTTATCTAAGTCGAGCTTTCCTAACCGAACAGTAAAAGATATGGGCAAGTTAAAGGTTGTCTGAGATGAGGTGACAATGCTGCCCTACAAAGACAAAATGTAGTAACTTTATTTGGTCAAAATTTAGTTAAGTTCTATGTATAAAATTAGGCAAGAGAAAAATATCATTTATGTAAAAACATTTTACATTAGCAGTACAAAACAAGCTAGCTAACTAGACATCTTAAGCAAGAGTGCTACATCGGTTTTCAGTCAAGCTAGTTGGTGAGATAGCTAACCTGACTGTAGCTATAGCTCAATTTTAATGACTGATTTTCCGCGAGAGCATCTGGAATTGAAAAAATAATTTTGTTGAACTGACATCTTCACAATTCAGTTTGTTATTCCACATAACTAAATAAGATAGTAGCTAAAGGCATGCTGGAAACCCATCTGATCTCCTGCCAAAGGTATCTAACATAAGCTTAGCTGCCCTCAGCAGCTGCCACTTTAGCTTTGACTCGAGTGCAATTCCTGTGATTTAGTGTTTCAGCTCGCTTTAAATAACAATTTAAATATATTAAATAGTAGATAACTTACAGACACCAAGAAAAAAAGAGATTTAATTCATATGAGCTGTAAATTAACAAAAAGTTTATTTTCTTAAACTGAACCAGAAAGCTAAAAGACCACAACTTGGAGATGTGTCACATTCTGGGAATATACGAAAGACGGAGTGCAATAATCAACATTTTCAGGTAGGTTCTTTGGCAATATTTTTGGCATTTAATTTTGGCATTACACTTTTCTACAGTTTGCCAATTTTCCTAACGTTGCTGCTTCTGCACAGCTCTGCCTTTCTAGGGCAGCACAAAAAACACTTAGCAGGAAGACAGAAGGTGAAAAACATGTTTAGACACTAAATTGCCCAATTCTTGTTAATGGAACTGATCCCATGGGGTGTTTAGTCCTCTTTGCACACCCACAACAGATTTACTGAAACATTAGACATCCTAATTTACACCGTAGCAGTACTTTTCTGCTGCTCTGTCTGCTTCCTCTGATTTTTGCTGAGCTGTAATATCCATGGAAAATCAAGGATACATCAGATACTTTATCTTAGGTTAGCTTTGTAATTAGCTCACAGGAACTCCTGGATTTGATGCCTCTATTTTCTTATGTGGAAATCAATGCCAGTTATTCATTGGTAAATAATTTAGGCAAATTTATTAATATTCATCCAGCAGTATGTTTGGTTTTAGCCACAAGCATGGATTTGTATGTAATTACTGGGAGATACTTCCCTAAAGAATGAAAGAAAAAATTATACCCATTGGTTTCTCAGACAAGCTTACTGATCATTAGCAACGGCGTGAAGAGTGCTGTGGCCACTGCCTACAGTTCTAACTGGTGGTTTTATGGCTTGATGCCCTCAGACAGCATGCAGTGGACATGACATGCCTGATGGAATGTGATGCCTGCAGCTGAAACAGATCTGCGCCGACCAACTAGCTAGGTTACTGTACCTTGAGCAAGCCTGGCATTTCCGGGACACTGTGGCCCAGCAGTGGAAAGAGCTTTCCTCTGGAGTCTCTAGCACGAGCAGGAATACACACAAACACACACACACACACACCACACACACAGAGCGTGTGCCAAATTCCACAGAGCAGTAAAGGCAATCAGGGACAGATGAGAAAGGCAACCAAGTGGCGGTAAACCGCATGCCAGGGGTCTTGAAGCCATTACAAGGTGCCACAACAACACTCTGAGGAATTTGTGTGCTTTATGTTAGTTGCTTATTTGCCTTCTTGCCTAGGCTTAGATGAAAAGATTAAGAAAATCGATACCAGTGGTATCGATCAGTGATATCATACCTCTGTCATACCTGTAACCTAAAAATTAAGCTACAGCCATTTAATGTATAAAATATAGACAGAGCTTCTGGGTCTGAAAGTGCCTTAACCTGTATTCTTTCTAATGGCCAGCAGGGGCCTACTCCACTGGTTTCAAAAAGAAGTCATATTGTATGTAAGCTTATGAGAAAATGACCCGAGTTCTCACTTGATTTATTATATTAATAAGTATGTTTCCGAATGAGTTTATGGTCTCATTCCCAAACAAAGTCTTCCAGCATGATGTTCATTTTGTAAATTATGGTCCCATTTAAAGTAAAATTGATGATGCTTTAGGGATTGGCTACCTTGTGATTTATAAGTTGCTACCATGGCAGGTTCTCAGTCACATCCGATTAGTATCCTCCTCAGCTCCACCGTTTCCTCCAAATATGGTCACTTCTTGCTTCAAAAAAACGAAGATGGCGACGGGTGAAATGTCAAACTTGAGGCTTAATCTGAAAACTGATGGGTGATGTCACAGTGGCCCTTGGCTACAGCGTGCAATGAGTTAGCTTAGCTTAAAGCCTGGAAACAAGGAGAAACAGCTAGCTTGGCTCTGTTTTAACAAAATCTAACTGCCAGCACCTCTAAAGCTCAGTAATTAGTACATGATATTCCATTTACCTAATTTGTACAAGTTCAAAATATGCAGGACTATTTGTTGTCAGGGTGATGTGACTTCCGAAAGTTGTGTCGTCACTGTGATTGTCAGGAATCCAGCAGAGGTTTTCGTTGCCTGGCTGAAGTGTTAATTAGTGACCTTTGGGGATCGTGCTGGTAAGATTGTGTGATGTTTGTTTTTGTTACCTCTGGACAGAAGCAGGCTTACTGTTTCCTCTTGTTTACAGTCTTTATGTGGTATTGATATTCATCTAACTCTTGGTAAAAAAAACAACAACACATTTTTCTTAAAAAACAATTTCTTTAATCATGAAGTTTTAGCTGCTTTGGGAGAAATAAAAACAGCATTTAATAATCTGTTTGCTGCCTCTTTTTAATGTGAAAAACAAGCTAGCTGCTGTCCCATGAAGGGGATTTTCTCTAGATACCCAGATACCAGATCTGGCAAATTCCTGCCCTCTCTTTGAACACATGTGACAAGCAGCGCTTTGACTTTCAGGCCAAATATCACTGATCAAACAACTATGTTTGGTGTCAGCCAAAGGGAGACAACTAGCTTACTCATATGGGGGGCACTGACCTGCTCCAAGTATGTTTAGCTAGGAAACCAACACATGTACTGTACATACTAGGGCCCTATTTTGCACTTGTAAAGTCATACTTACATGCTTGTGCGCTCATGTGAGTGAAACGGTGGAACTGACTCTAAAAAGGCCTGGAAGCTAGAAACAGCCTCACTGTGCATCCAGCCCGTCATTGCATTCAGACAAAAGATCTCAAGACCGTCATTAGCTTTTGCCTCAACCTCTTATTTGTCTTCCCACACAGAAAAGTCCCTGTAAGATCTGTTAAGCAAACAACAACAGATACTATTTAAGCTTGTGGAGGCCTAAATATGCATTTGCACTCAGGATGGTGATTTTGCAACTCTTCTAATGGGAGCTTTGAGTGAGTGATCCCGCTGAACATGTCGATCAGTAAGAGCAACAGCTTTTGTAACACGAGGACGTGGCTTAGCTATGCATCGACAGACACTGTGAATGTGAACTATTCATGTCTCGAAGCATTATCTACTGCTTGCTCCCGCATTATGGGGTGTCTGTAGTGCTCTTCGGGTGCCGGGGCTAGTCAAAGTTCACCAACAGCCTCAAAGACACCAGACTTTTTATGGCATGAGCAGGTAGGCTTTGAATTTCAAGAAGCTATTAAGGACGATCCTTAAACCCAGAGGTGGAAAGGAAATTATTTCAACCCCCACTTTGGTTTTCAGGTTAAAAAAATTTTTCACTCCTGGGGAAATAAACATTTACATTCCTGTGCTCAGTGTTAATAGAGATTAAGCTGAATTCAAGCCTGCATGTCAGGCGGCAATTCAGAATACCATACATACCTGTACTATTGTGTGGCTCTCAAAGGGCATCTCCCTCATCCCTTTGAGCTCCACTGAGGACAGACGACATTGTCTAGGAACATTGTTATTAAGGTGGTCCCGGACAACTTCAAAAGCGACAAGTCCTAATGCCCTACCACTGTGGGCTTCAAATAACTTAATGTCTCTTACATTAATAAAGGTATGGGATCAAAAGGAAGAGCCAGCAATCATATTGGAATACAAAATTCCTTTCTCACTGAAATGGAAAATGTTGTGGTCCTTATTGAGTCAATGAGAAATATAGTTATGGAATCACCACAAAATATGTTTTGTGTTTTCTCTCAAAATTGAAACACAGGTCAGGCCAGCATTTTGACCTTTTTCTGGACCCACATTGCAGAGCTTCATTAAATTGCATGAAAAATATGTTTTCACAAAAAACAGAGGGAACTGTTATTGTTATTGGAGCCGGAAGGGAGTGACACGGGTCTCATCAAGGGAAATCAGAAACATCAGCAGATTTCAATCGTACGCCAGCAAAAGCCAGGAGGATGAACATTTCATTCCACCCAGCTGATCTCAAGTCCATAAGCAGTGAGAGCTCGATTCAGACAAAACTCTTCTTGACCTTAAATGGCACGTGGTTGGCAGCGCTGGGCGTCTAGCTTGACAGACTAATGCGTTTCATACTTGTGACTAAATCTAAAGCTGTGAAAAAGTAGGCGTAATCCTCAACTGGAGCACAGCCGACAACACATGGTCCATGTTTCAACTGAAGCCCATGTACCTGTGGTCCACATGATGTAGTGGGAGGGGGATAAAGAGGAGAACTGGCCCTTGTATTGTTTAACCTTCAGTTCTATGAATAATTAACAAAGCAGCATTGGGATCCAAATTTTAGCCCATCTTGTCGGTTGACTACATGTGTCAGATCTAATCTATATTGACACGTGATTGGATTTAAAACTATTTTGTGCCACTGCATCAGAGGGAATGTTAGCTATAAGTGGCAGACATGGTAGTGGCAGATGTTAACTAGTAGTGGCAGACGTTAGCTAGCTGTGGCAGATGTTAGCTAGTAGTGGCAGATGTTAGCTAGTAGCAGCAGATGTTAGCTGGTAGTGGTAGATGTTAACTAGTAGTGGTAGACATTAGCTAGCTGTGGCAGACTTTAGCTAGTAGTGGCAGACGTTAGCTAGTAGTGGCAGACGTTAGCTGGTAGTGGCAGACGTTGGCTAGTGGCAGAAGTTAGCTGGTAGTGGCAGACGTTAGCCGGTAGTGGCAGATGTTCAATAGTCGTGGCAGAACACGTTTGTCTCGTGATTTTCAAATATAACTGGTCATTGAAATAATGCATTTTAATTTGGTATTTCTATGCAAATTTTTTAGCACCTTTAAATATAAAAATAACTATCTTTGTAACAAAGCCCACTAGATGATGCTCTGAGGCCCACTGGGTTGAGAATAGCTGTCATATAAAAATTGATTCCAAAACCAGTATATAAATATAATAGGCTACTGAATTATATGTTTTTACTAAAATCAGTTAGTGCAGCCTTTGATTAGGCACGCATCAAAGCCTCCATCATCACACACACGGACAGAAAACCACCAAGCACCGCTTAAACTGTGCACCGAGAAGCCTGTCAGCGCGTAACGGCCAGGGACGGGAGTGTGTTTCTTTAAGAATGTAAGGTGGGTGAGCCCCTTTTTTCCTGACGCACGCCTGGTATGCAAACATAAATTTAGCAGCAACGTGTGTGCTGGGGGAACTAAATATCTGGAAGCGACCGTGAAGTGTCATGTCGTCTCCGGCAGTTCTTGTCTGATTGTAACCTGTGTAAACCGGAGCCGAGAGGAGAGCGGACCTCTTTGGTGACTGGACAGACTGGGACAGACGGACTGGGAGCGGGGGCAGGCACAATTGTTTTCTTTGCAGATTGAAGTTATCAGCGTCAGAGATGACAGGGGGCTGCTTGTGGACGACTGGACTGCTTTTTGTCGCTGTTTGTGTGAAGGTAAGCTGCATTGTGGTTCAGATAAAGTTTGATCAGTCATTCAACTCTTGAGAGAAAGGCGCGTCACTCCAGTGAGGCTGACGCACCACGAAACCGCTGATATTTTACCTAAATTAAACAAATTATTACCTTTATTCAGTTTACTGAGAAAGAAATTGAACCTGTCCTCTCTTTCTAAAGTGAAAAAAAATCATTGTAATTCCATGGGGACTCTTATCATATCCATATGATTTATAACAGTATTGCTCTAATCCTACAGATTTATACAGGACCCAGTATTAGCAATGGTTTAAGCATGGCACCTAAATTATCTGCCATAGCAGGAAACTGAAATAAACTTTAATAAACATTAAATTAGATCTTTTTATTTATTTATTTATTTATTTTTACATTTTTGGGACGTGATTTTCATTGGTCCTCCTCTTCCTCCAGTGATACTGAAGCAGGTCCAAGACAGCTGTACAGTAGATGAGATTTTTATTATTATCATTTTTACCTTTATTTTACCAGGAATATTCCCAAATGTCTTTTACAAGGGAGTCCTTGCCAAGACAGCAGCACAAAAAAGTTTTACATTAAAGAACAAGCAACAGACTTAAAACAAAGCAAATCAAACAACAAATTTATTACTGTTCAGTGGCAGAACATTGAGTGGTCAAATAGTCCTTCAGGATCAGTGTGGTAGTGTCTGCCAGCCTGAAATTATAAAATGTCTGTATCTTGTATCAACAGCTAGTAATAATAAACAGGAAACTGAGACAATGAGACTGTTTGAATATACACAAATACTGTAATTAAAGTCTGTTATGTAATTAATATACTGTGACCTTAATAAAAATTTCCCCTTTACTCTGCAATGTCAAGCCTAAAATTTATTAGAGAGAGTATGGGTTCATCCTCTGAATACACTCAGCTTACACTAATCACTCTGGGAATTACATGTTATCTCCTAAAGAATATGCATGTCATGCACATGCATCACTCACGCTGTGCAAGAGCTGAGTTTTAACACAAAGCAGTTGTTTGGCCTGCAGACAGGTTTTAGCTCTCAAACAGAAGGACGGGATGCCGCTGTCAGCGCGAGTAAAGTGACCACGACAGGTGCAAATAGCACTTCAAGGTGATTTGGGCTCGGGACACTCTGGCTGCCATGAAGCCCAGCTGAGTGTGTCCATGCTGGAATCAGAGAATGACAGAGGAGCGCTCGAGGCTATGCAGCTCTTTCCAGGTCACTGCTCAGGGCTGGTCTGATTGTAACAGGTCAAATATCGGAAAAAGATATATAATAACGAGTTTTATAGATATTTATACGCAGACTTGTCCTTAAATTTGAGATAAAACTATGTTTAAGAGTTTTGTTAGGGTTTGTATTTAATTCTCCCACATTAACAGAGTGCATTATTAATGATTTTACTCAAGTAATACGCCCTCACATTGCTCTCTGTTTTACAACAAGTGGCGGAGGTTTGATTGTTTTATGATTAGTGAGGCTGAGTAATGACTCAGTATTTCTTAAGTGGACTTGACAAGCTTCCCCATCTGTGCAAGGAGTGACTTTGCAGCATGAGTCAGCAGTAGACATCCAACTGTTCACACACACACACACACACACACACCAGATCGACCAGTACGGCTTTGATTCAGAGATCAACAAGTGTTTCCTCCCCGCGCTCTGTGCTTCTGCGGTGGCCTTTTCTTTTCATCCTTGATCTTAGGTCACAGTCTCTGCGTTTGCATTTAACTGAAGAATGAGACTCTGTATTTGTGTGTATGGCTGTTGGAGGTTGTGAGATTTGTGTGTGTGGGCCAAATGGCCTGTGGCTCCAACCCTAAATGGAATAGACCTTCCTTTGTGGGTGACATAATGACTTACCTCGAGTGATTCTTGGAGGGTCTCGTTGCTCTCACTCTACTCCCTTGATTTGTGCAGCAAAGTGGAACCTTCCAGAAACAGCTTTTTTTCCTTTTTGTTTTGCTGGATGGGGATTTGAAGGTGGTTGTGTGCACAGGAGGCTGTGCTCCTAAAAGCACCAAAGTTAGTGCCGGTAAATAATGATTTGGCACCAGCTAAGGTGTCAGAGTGAAGAAAATCCTTTTTGTACGCTTTAATTTTTGTTGTTTTTGGGATTGGCCTCTCAGTGCCTCTCTTTGCTTTTGCCTCTTGTGCTTTTTTTTCTTTTCAAAGTAGTAGTGTTAAATTTTGTCTTTGTGAAATGTTGTATACACAGATCAGTCTTTTTTTCACCAATACGCAGATTCAGGGTATCAACCTTACATAATGTCATCCTTCAGAATGTAAAAACTGCAAACCACTAACGTGTGCAGCAGATCAAGATTTGTGCAAGCTAACGTGAACAAACCACCCAGGAATGAATGCCTTCACGGCATTCACCGTGGAATAAAATGTATTCTGTCCATGCAAAGTTTCAAAATGATTGCAGAAATTGTTTACATTCACAAACTTTTGACAATACTTGCTAGCTTAGCAAAATTAGCTAATGTAACTTTCACAGTAAAGGCTTTCCACTGCCTCATTGTTACTCACGTGAGCTTACCAGAGGAAGAGGAAACAGAAGGCTGAGTGCTGTTTACTTCCACATATTTACATATTTCCTGTACAAACAGTCAGGTACGGAGGGACTTTTTAAAGTAGCTAATAGCGTGAGCGCTGAATGTGTGTTACGCCCCCCGTCATGCAGCTAGATGTCCAACTAGCTGAACACAGCATCCGACGACAGACCGACGCCCGACGGATGACAGTTTGTCCACCGGGAAGACGGTACCAAGGTGGTTTTCTTGCTTGGTTTGGTTCCTGGCAACCTGGGGCTGACTTAGCTAATGGGACTGCTAACATTAGCTGTGTGGCTAACTGAGCTCGCGGTAACTTCTTAAACCACCTCGGTACTGAGTCCCTGTTGTCAAACTCGCCTCAGTTGGTCTTGGAGGCTGTGTTCGGTCTCCGTCCGGCCGTGTTCAGCGGGTCCTGAGCCTGGTACAGTTTACATCAGTTAGCGCTTACTTCAGCAACAAGTAAAGCCATCTGTTCATCAGGAAACTCCAAAAATCAGCAAGAGTTCAGGCAGAGCAGCCGGAGGACATTGGAGGGAAAACCTGAAAATATTTTCTCCATAAAATATGATCCAGTTTCACCAAAATCAGTGAATAAAGTTGTGTTTGTACAGTAATCAGTGAGCCCCCGCCCCCAGAAACACGCCGCTCTGGCTGCACCCTTCTGACATGAAATATTAAGCTAGCTCTTAGGCGCTGTTGTGGATTGATTGATGGGTGGATGTCGTGATATTATTGGTTGAAAATGGTTCCTAGCTGATGTAAGAAAACTTCAGATTTTGTTTTCCCGGAAGAAAGAAATGACCTGATTTTGATTTTAAAAAAATACAAAACTTTGTAATTCTTTTGGCTTACAGTGTTAAATAGGGGCACCATGTGACTGTGGACGTGATCTAAAAGGGTTAAAAAGTCATTTTTCATTTCAGCTCGATTTTAATGAGGTCAGTATCTACATCCATGCTTACAGGTTATTGAAGGACAGAGATAAAACTTAACTGGCTGTGTGCGCCGTTAAATTTTTCTTCCAATACAGATTCAGGTGCATAGGTTAGGTTAAGCATCTTAATATCATTGCTGCAAATAAAACACAGCAAATAGTCAAACTGTGACAATTATATCTTTCTTGAAGCGGATGAAATTACTGCTTCAAAATAAAACAAACCCTCCTTTTATGGTTTTTGACATGTAATGGACTTCAAGTCAGCTGCCAGACTTCATCACAATGTTTGGCTTCCACACTCACTTCACTACATGCCTTCCGTCTAATTACTCAGCTGGAATTCAAAAGGAAATTAGCCACAAAAGCAAAAAAATGGATGTTTATTCAAGGAAATGGTCTCTCTGAGTCTTAATGCGGTGAGCCGCTTCAGGGTCTAATGGCAGGATTAAGTGGGGTCACTGCATGGAAATGGTCCCAAGCGATCGTCCGTCAACGACAACATCTCTCCGAAACACGTGCCTCGGCTTGATTGCTTCATCATAAAGACCGCAAACTATCCAATTAGCTTTCATGAGTGCCTTTCTTGTGGATGCAAGCAGTAGAATGGGAAGTAAATTAATTTTGAGAGGGATTGTTCCCACTTGAGGAGTAAAGGAAAGGGCTTAACAGAACATCTGGCCAGTGACTGATGAATGGAGAAAGTTTTTGGAGTGCTTTACAAAACAGAGTGTTTTCATTTAGGCTGCAAAAGCCTTCATACTCATCTCATTATTCCCATCTGGGCTTAATCTGTGGAGTGAGGGCTGCTTAGTGTGGAAGTGTAATCCAAAATTCACCGGTAGTCTACTCATTGTGGCATAAATTGCCAAGGTACCCGCCAAATGTTTTCTCTTTTCATGCCGTGCTCTTAATGTTACTGGCACAGTGTTCATATTTCCCATGAGTTCTACTCAGGTGTTGCTCTTCCAATATTGGAAATGGAGAGAGCAGGCATTCACCCCTTTAAACTAGGGCCAGAAGGAAGTAGCCAACTATTCTGAAAAGGTCCTGCAGAACAGACACAAGACACGGCAGCTTCTATTGAAGTTCCAAAGAAAGTTTCAGCAGTACTTGCAACTAACTGATAGTTAGGCTTAGGTTGAGCAGCAATCATCTCCAATTTGTATTTAAATTTGAATCCTTCAGTTCAAAGAAGCCATTGTCCAAATACAAAATCCCCAATTTCATGAACAAGGCCTGGCCTGAGAACAACATGTAAAATTAGAGCTGGCTAGCAGTTTTCGATGATGAGCTTGTCTGTGGTATTTTAAAACAGACCGTTTCCCCTCCGTGTTGACAGCTATGAGCGAAGCAGCAGATAAAGGAAACATGACAGAGCTTTAGTCTTTAATAGTTTGACATTTTGGGAAATATGCTTGTTTTCTGGCAAAAAGAGGAGAAAATTGATACCACTTCCATGTCTGTATACTAAATATAAAGCTCGGAGAGTTTAGCTTAGCTTAAAATAAAGACTGCTGGGGAAAAATGGGTATGGATTATGGCAAGAGAGCAAATTAGGGTATTTCCGAAAAATGTCAAACTGTCTCATCAAGATCAGGAGTTGATTAACAAACCAGGCCATGTGAAAATTAAACAAAAAGGTGGAACAGAGAATATGCATTTTGCCATTTCCCTTTCAGAATCTTGTGGAACTTGACAGCGTTGTTTGTCTTTCAATCACTCGATGCCAAGGTCTAATAATATGCTGTGACTAAATGGCATAACTTGCCGAAGTCATAATGCAGTGTGATGCCAGAGTGTATGGCATGGTGTTCAGACTACAATATCAAAAAGCATAATGAGTTTTTGTGGTTTCATGTTGCTCTGAGGAAATAATATGTCTTATTGTGCCGCACACCCTGCAAAACTCTCTGATTTTATATCAGGCTGCTGTTACACAGTGATAAAGATCTGCCAGCAGATGGCAACATCACAGCAGAAGGACTTTTTTGTGTCCAGTTCAGCTCCCACACCCACCACAGATAGTCAGCTCTATTGTGATTTTGCAGGTGGCTGCCCTCTGTCCCCTCTCTGTTTCCTGTGGAGCCCCTTGTGAATGTATTTCTTCCTTCTTCGTGTAGTTTATTTGTCATTGCTGAGGATGAGAGCCGAGCCTCTGGTATCCTGTTCCTCTGATGAAACATCTTGAGGCTCCATCTGTAGTGACCCTGCGTACCTTCCATCAGTGTGATTGACCATTGTTGTTTCATCCTGTTGTGTGTTCCTGGACGCCAGCTCAAACTTCATTTGCAGCAGCTGGGGAGCTCCGTGCATCATCTGGCCTGCACATTTTTTTTTTTTTTTAACACTCAGCCAATTTCAAAAGCCCCCAGAACCTTGCGGTCAAGCTGCTCTGCCTTTGCTTGAGCACAAGTGTCTAGTTCTATCTGTCCTATTCTGCCCCGGCCTTGACCTCAGATCCGTCCCAGGGTGGGATTGCAGCGGGAGTGTCAGGGAGTGGTGCTAATGAGAGGGAAGAGGGTTAGAGTTAGCAGTTGGGCCCCTTTTGTGATGCCTAATGAGTGTTGAAACAGTACTGGGGAGGATCGTGAGGAAAGAGGAAGAAGCCACAAAGAGGAAAGCAAAAAGGAAGAAGGAAGGGGAATTCAGGCAAAAAGGTCAAGAATGGTATAGAAGTAAAAAAAAAAAAAAAAAAAAAAGACAGCAGAAAACATTTGAGACATGTTCAAGACAATGATTATGCTTTAGTCCTTCACTAATGGAGTCAAGTTAGTGGTGTTTGTGGGGTAAAATGAGGTCATAAGTGTGAAGGAAATATGAGCCAAAGCAATGAGGTCTCAGGAGACTGAAGATGTCTTAAACAGAAGTATTTATCGCAGCTTGATGCATCGTGAAGAATCAAAGATGACAACTGTCTTCCTGAAAAATGGCGTATATAAGGTCCAGCTTACATTATGAAATATGTCATACAAATGTCCTCTTACTATTGGACCGTTGTTAAATGTACAGATTAGCATATTGACACATGACTAGTGAACTCTGGCCTGAACTCCAAGAGCATCTGCTCTGTCTCCAGACAGGGAGGCGTGTGTTGATGCTCGGGCCTCTGTAGCCTTGAGTACAGCAGATAGGAGTCACACCAAGATAAGCTGTACCTTCTAAACTGGAAACAAGTACTGAATGGACCAAAGGTAATAGAAACATGTATTAAATGATAGAAACACGTATAAAATGAGCCCATTATAATTAAAGTCACAAAATAGGAGAGGGCTGCACAATGTATCGTTTTAGCATCGATGTCGCAATGTGCCCATGTGCAATAGTTACATTGCAAGACATGCAATGTGTAAGTAAATTGGCACAAAATCACGAAAATGTAAGTCATTTTGCGTGTTATCAAAATGCATTTTCAAAACCGAAAGATGATATTGACTGGTGTTAATTCATGTTCGTAAGTTAAGTTACGTAATGTTTTGAACTTACATCACAAGTTACATGGTGTGCATAACATAACTAAACTGATTTTAACCCAAACCCGGACGCCCCCCCCCCCCCCAAAAAAAAAAACAAGTTGTTTTTTTGCCTTAACCAAACTGTGACCGTACATGGAAGGTGAGTGCCACGTTAGAGGAAGAGTGGAATATTAATGGAGTGATACTGATGTGGATTTAGGTGAAAGCAAGAGAAGGGGACACACAGACACAAGGCTGTCTGTAGAAATGGAAACAAAGAGCAATATTGATGAAGTGAGAGTGTAAGAGTTGCATGAAGCAAAAGGCCAAGCAGGAGCTAACGCAGAACAAAGCCACCAGCGTGAAGTTGGAAAGTAAAATAAAAATATTCAGCTGCAGCTTCTTGGAGAAAACGGAGATGCAGTCATTGCACTGACTGGTTGATAGGCATGAAAAACAAATACAGGCCCAGTTATCTTCCACACCGACCTCACTCCTCTGGAAAAAGTAAAAAAGAAGGTTTGCACATGAGTGCAAGGATGAGCAGCTAAATCTAGGGGAAACATGATTGACTGAGGGCCTGCCCTGCTGGTGTCTGAAGGGGTCTCCATGGTTGGCTGCGCTGAACGTTTGCGAGGCTAATGATGCTGGTGTTCTCACATCTGTTTCCCCCCACAGCCACATGTGCTTTGAGTAAACGCTAGGCCGCCACGACTAAACACTGGAGACCCAGTTACATATGATGTGCTATTAGGATTAAATAATGGCTATGGGAGTCCATCTCATCAGAATACAGAACACAAAAGGAGTGCTTGAATGTTATTTTACATGTAATTTTTTGATCATCAGCTCAGTGTTCGTGTGTTCGATGACACTGTTGGTGAGTAGGTATCGCCAAGGTCAGCCAGGACCAAAAACTTAAAGTAATAGTTCATCATTTAAAAAAAAACAACAACCCTTATTTACCTTCTTGCTGAGAGTTAGAATACAAGATCGCTACCATCTCTCTCAAGTAAATAGACGGCTACAGCTAGCAGTGGGTTAGCTTAGCTTAACTAAGACTGGAAACAGGGAGATATCGGTTCCTTCCAAAGATAAAAAACAAACAAACTACCAGCTCCTGTGAAGCTGACAGATTTAAATGCTACATCTCTGAAGAACGTCAAGTGGTGGTTTTATGAGGGGTTGTGTGTGGGACTATTTTTCAGGAGGGAATGGTGACCTCCTTCATTGGCAACCTCAAGGTGAGAGCAAGAAAGTGTTGTTGTTTTTTTGTGTATTTCAAATGTTGAACTATTCCTTTAAACATCATAAAAAACAGCCATTTTCTGGAATTGATATTGTTATAGCCTTGGAATCTTTATTATTAGGGGTGTCACAGCCTGGTCTCATCAAATGGTGTATGAATAACACGCCAGTGTCAAGTGTTGTGTTTCATGTCATTTAATGCTGTCCACATTAACCTTTACTCGTGTATTTTTAGGTGCGAATGTCATAGAGAAAACAATGGAAGATGACTGGTATAAAGAGCAAGAAAATCCACAGTAAAATGTCATATTTCCCTCTGAAATGTAGGGAAATAGTAATATAGTGTAGCCTTAAATGGAAATACTCAAGTACAAATACCTGAAAATTGTACTTGAGTACAGTATTTGAGTAAATGTGCTTTGTTAGTTTCCAACAAAGGTGTGTATTTGTAGTCTTGTGACAGCTCTGTGTGTGACCAGTTTGACCATTGGACCATTCCCAGGCTGCTCACTGGGATTAGCAAAACCACGGCGCCCTCCATGAAATGAACTTCACATCAGAAGTCATGGGAAATCAAGGCGAGTCTTTACATTCCTTGAAAATATACAGTGATTTCAGAAGATCAGAATATAAACATGCATAGTTGGGTTTAAGTTGGGTTTTGTCTGTTTGCTTAAACCCAGCAGATGACATGTCAGGTTTAAGAGGCAGTATCTGGCTCATTTCTGAACCTGACTGTGAACTTTAAATGACCTTTATTTAAACTTTTATGCTTTAAAAAAGGCCTGTACAGTCTTGTTGTTTGTATGCTGAGCAATGATTGATGTTTGACCTCTGAAAATAATTACCCCTGTGAGAAAAATGCGCCCGCAGGGTCACTGTTGTTTTCCATCTTTCGGCTCGCTCAACGACCTTTGTCTTGCCCTGGTGTTGCATTTGAAGTGCCACTGTGGAATTCCGTCCCTCTGTGTGGTGACATCATCCACACTCGCTCTGAGCTCACAGCTTGTTGGAATCTGTTGTGTAGTCCGAATCCTCTCAGCGCTCCCCCACCCCTTCCCTCCTTCCCTTCTCTCTGCCTGATGACAGGTATGAGAAATATTTGGCAACCATAACCTGGAAAAGTGCACATTTGACACTGAGCTTGTCACTCACCCTTCATTTTCCACATCAGCAGGACATAATGCGCTTTTAAATAAGGCCTTTGGTGTTATCAGTGCAGTTTCTTGATATGCTTCATAGCTGGAATAGCTGGGATTGTGGTGACCAGGTGGCCTGTGAAGCCACCTAGATGATAAAACAGATACAGTATGGTGTATGATGCTGACAGTATGGTGGAGGGCATG
This sequence comes from Hollardia meadi, assembly GCA_037974645.1. NCBI lineage: Eukaryota > Metazoa > Chordata > Actinopteri > Tetraodontiformes > Triacanthodidae > Hollardia > Hollardia meadi. The sequence goes on from JBBPCS010033498.1 coordinate 39,043, forward strand.
TGAAAACAGCATACGTCTTGATGAATGTTGACTCTTTATTACAGTTACTGACAATGTCTCAACACACTGCATCAAAATCTGGGAGTAGTCTGATAAATGACATCTGTCAAAATATGATGCATTAAGGGGCTCGTTGAAATGAACAGAAAAATAAAAAAGAGGGATTAAGATATACAAGCTACTTTAGGGATCAATATTTTCCATTTAAAAATGATCAGTTTATAAAATACGATGCATTTCTGTGCATTAAGCTACGAAACAGTATAAGAAGTGGTTAAAAGTGCTAACTATTCAGTTTTTCACAAGAAAAGTCAAATAGATACAGTATATGAGTAAATCATTTTTGAGCCCTTATTTTTTATCTAATGATTATATTTAATTAGTAGATTAATTGTTCAATCCTCGTGTTGTGTCCAACAAAATTTAAAGATATTAAATTGTTAAAAGGGAAAAGGAGGAAATCGTCACATTTGAGAAGCTGAAAACAATTTTACTCTAAAACGTACTCAAAAATTGATTATAAAAAATGGTTACATTTCCTATTAGTTGACCAATCAATTACTTGGCTCCCCGATTGCTCATATGATTTATTAAGTTGTCTATAGCTTTGTTTAATGTTTGGCTTGAGCAAACGTAACAAAAAACAAAGCGCCCAGTATTTAGCACCACCAAGTAAACATTTTCCCCATTTAGTTTCGCCATCCTAACTTAAAGGCGCAATCTGTGAGATACATATGTCCATAATTTTTGTTTAGAACGTTAAAAAATAAGCTAGCATCAACAAAATGTGAAGAAACAGCAGTGTTGACCTTATGTCAAAGACGTCTGTAGGAGCTAAGTCTATTACTGAAGCTACTGAGATGTCTAAACCGGGTGTACCTGGTTGACGCGACGCGCTATTGTTTGATCTTTACGTTACAAGTTGCGGTGTTGTGTTCAGTGCAGGAATCTTAAAGCTGTTCTTCATTTGCAGCTTAACAATAATTTATTTGCATGAATAGTCCAAGTCCATTTCACCATTTCCATTGACGAAGCAAACAATACCACCAAACATTTAGCGCCACAGCGGTCAAAAACTGTTTGCCCTTCCGGGTCAACACACCTGACGACAACAGTGCATTTCCTACCTATATGCCTGAACCCACAGACAATAGCACAGCAACACCATTGCACACACAGTGAATTGCACCTAAAGTCAGGTCATGAAAAACAACATATTTGGCCCCTACAACGTCTATATATTGTGTTGCAGAGATATCTACTGAAGTTAGCATGCTAACCAGCTAGGCCCGGGCCGTCCTGTCTCATAATACCACTTTGTACCTCTGGAGGTGATAGTCCGATAGCCAGATAGCCCCCGGTAGTTTCAGTTGGGAGACGCATACGAGTGGCGAGTTTGCTAAGTTTCACAAACTCTCTTAGCGTTTAGTCTAATAAGTAAACGAAACAAATTCACAACATGTCAAGAAAGGAAATATTCTCACAACTATTTTCCTTACTAAATAGAAAAATACAGTCGTACACCTTCTGAATACAAGTTTCTCTCTTTTACCCAACTAAGACGAGCTTAATCGCCTTGTTAACTCATCGTAAAACACACTTTATTCAAACGAGACATTAACTAAATAAAACTCACCAAAACCGTCTTGGTTTGTCTTTCCACAGTCACCTCTGGTTTGGTCGAAGTAAATCCTCAATTCTCAGAGTAAGATGTGAAAACATTCCGGCTCTACATGCCGTTTTCGGTCACTGCTAAAGGCCTGATGCTATCTAGTTGTTCTGTCGCTTCACCTCTCTCCTGTCCCCCCTTGCTGTGTCCTGTCATCCCTGAAGTAATAGTCCTCGTCGGAGCCGCTGTAAATCACGTCCGTACTGTATCTCCTGTTGTCAAACTGGCCTCCATCGGTCTTAGAGGCTGTGTCTGGTCCCAGTTTTGTTTCCAGCCGTGTTCAGGCTGCGGAGCACAGTTGAGTTGAGCCCTGCTGCCCGCTGTGACTCCCCCTGTGATATGCTCACGATCTAGGCAGACTTCAATGAACAGTAGGCCCACTAGCTCCACCGCTAACTAAGCTAACAGTTGCTTTTTACAACCAAAGATAATTACACACCACAAGATAACTAACTTACAGCAGACAGTATAGTGACAGCAGTTGGCCCCCTATAGTTTTGGAGGTACCTTTAAATTCTGGCTATATTTTACAAATTGCACCTTTTAAAGAAGTTTCTAAGTAAAGACCATTATATTCTTTTGGTTTCATGCAGAATGAAGGAGTAGTGAAATCAGTGATTCTTACCCTCGACCTCAAGAATAAACCACACCTTATTTGAAAAGCTGTTGACATTTTACGTTACTCCTGGGAAACATCTGTCTGTTCATCTGTCACGCTCAATATTTCATACAATATTTCCTCCAGGTGCACGCTACCCAACTTCAGGAGATCATGTTGTTAGACTGCAAAACATGGTGACATAATGCCTGAGGTGAAGACAGACATTTAGTCTAATGTTGACTTGTTTTGTTACTGCAGGAGGAGGTGGAATGAGTTTTGACTGACACGGAGAGAAAACAGGGATGTTTGTGTATTTGTACAAAGAGTGAGCGGGAGCCATTTGTGTGTGTGTTTGTATGTTGGTGAAAGCTGCATGTGTCAGTGGGAGACAAGTGCGTTAGTCGATGTTGATTGGCAGGAGGGCGCCGCAGGAATGCGCCTGGCTGCAGCTCTCTGCGGGACAGGTACAAACTGTTCTATCATCGCATGAGAGAGTAATCGTTACGGGCAAATCATTACACGATCAGTGGGAGCCAAGTCTGTGCCAAATATGCACAACCCTTGAGATTTGTTTTTGGAGAGAAATCAAAGAGAAAGAATGTATGATACTGACAGATTTGTTTGACAGGAGGTGGGAGGGTAAGTTTTTAGGAGACACATCCAGTGTCAGGCTATTACTTAGTAATTTAATGTACATTTTGTGTAAAACAAACACTACAAAGACAATATATTTAATGTTTGACCTCATCAACTCCATTGATTTTTGCAAATATACTATGCTTTTTGTGAATTTTATGGCAGTAACGTGTTTTAAATAAGTTGGGACAGGGGTAACAAAAGACTGGGGAAGTTGTGGAATGCTCCAAAAACACCTGATTGGAACATACCACAGGTAAAGAGGTTCATTGGTAACAGGTGATAGTATCATGATTGGGGCATCCTCTGAAGGCTCAGTCTTTCACAAGCAAGGATGGGGAGAGGTTCACCACTTTGTCAAACACATGATTGTATAAAGGAGATTCCTACATGGGCTCGGGGACACAAAAAAGAGCAGTGAGGTGTGTTTTTATGGATCTTGCTAGACAACATCCAGAAACAGCCAGCACTAGTGTCTCCTCCATCACAATTAGGAATATTAGATTCCATTTCTGCCAATAGATCCCCCTAAATCGTACACACTGGACCTTTAAATCTGTTTGGACACTCGGTGCTTTAGTTTGCAGGCGGTTAGCCTCTACCCAAAGAGAAGAAATGTGCCCCCACGTATCCAAGCCCCCAGTTAGTGCCAGGCTGTGAAGCCAATTTGACACAGTGGCCAAACCATGTAATTACAATTACGATATAATTACAATTACATCACATGATGGACAGGGGCCAAGAAAGACTTTTTCTCGGAAGCTTGTCAATGTTAGAATTTGATCCATTTGCTCCAATAATATTTGGAAAATCGATAAAAACTGCATACAATTATTAAATGACCATTCTAGTTAGCGGAGCACTAAACTGGAAGTTAGCCACTCACCCGGCCGAAGTCACTGGTGTGCCTGCTGTTTGGGCGCCACAATGTGGAAGCTATGTGGTAATTTTATAGTTGGGAAGTTGAACGTTTTTGGCTTCATGCGCCAATGAGCAACTTTCCTCACCTCTTTCGCAACTTTCACAAGCCTCACCTCTGATGCTATATCCAGATTTTCCCTTAATAGAACCATGACGTATCCCCAAAGTTGTTTGATTTACTTGTTCATAGCTGCCTCGCTAATGTTAGCCACTGTCTACATGAGCGGATCACCCTCAGAGAGCTACCGGCAGTCAGGACTAACATTTATGTAGATAAATACCTCTAAAATGAAGGGTAGCGGCTCGTTTAAATACGTCTTCTTTTCAATGTGTAAAGTACAGAAAGTGACCCAGTCAAACAAGTAATGCTACACCTGCTACACAAAAACAGAAAAGTCCTGATACGTGAAGAAGAAAAGATTAACGAGGGTACTTTCAGATGGGAAATATTTTTTGTCTTCATGCTGAAATAACATTTATCACAGCAAATGTTTCCTACACATCCTCACTCAGTGATTAAACCTCTAACCACAGAACGTGATGATAATGTCTTATCTTATCTAGAATCTTCACACACTTTGTTAAAGAAGAAGAAAAGAAAGTCACACTGTGGTTAACTCTGTTCATGGCCCATTGATCAGTGTCCCTCACTTTTCTGCCGTATTTACTACTGTATTTCTCTCCCATGACTGTTCAGTCTAGTTGGACATGTTTCTGGAAATGTTTTTGCATTTTATTCCCGTAGTTTTACTGCAGAGAAAAGACAAATAGGCCCATGTGTCCAGAAGAGGTGGCTGGAATAAATCCGTAATAATTGGCTCATTCGCTTTCCCACAGGGCACAAATTGTTAATCGGAAGCCAAATTCACAACAGTTGGTCGATAAATCAGTTCAACATTTTGTCTGCGCACATTAGGGTTCCACCTAAATCTAACTGGCAATGAGCCTGTTTTGCATAACATGTTTGGAATTTATTGCCCAAAGCTAACAAAATGCCAGTCTCTCACCTCATATTGAATGATGCCTGCTGTTAATATTGCAATATGCGGCTGTAATTGCGGTGGCTTAATCAATGCTGACAATAAATATTTTTGCAGGGGAATATTTTCCTTGAAACCAGACTGAGCTTGCAGACCACTAATTTACACAACAGATGTGGAGTTGGGCATCGCAAACAAAACATTTAGGTTTAACTGCGACTCAAGTGTTGCAATATAATAGAGCTATTCTTGCATTTAAGCGACTTGAAAAGTAGAAGTGGTAATCAAGTCAAGTTATTGTTTGCGTGTAGCGCCAGCTGTTAAGTAATTTGATGTGCTGCTGTGTGCAGGTGTGTCAGGCGGACTCCACTGCCTTCAGGTGCAGCTCAGAATGTAGATTCATGTTCAACAGTGTGTGCCAAAACTGCCTCTCGTGTTTTTGTTTTTTAACTTATCTGTGCATCCATGTGTGACTGTAATGCACCCGTAGGTGATTCTTGCTCCATCATGCCACTAACTTTGGTTTCACTCTGAAAGTAAATATGCAAGTGTGATCTTACATGTCTGTCTTATAAATGTTTTTTTTGTCTTTCTTTTTTTATCTACAACCCCCAATTCCAAAAAAGTTGGGACATTATGTTAAATGTCAATAACAACAGAATGCAATGATTTGCAAACCCTTTATAACCTAAATGTAATTGAATACAGTACAAAGACAAGATATTTAATGTTCAACCTGATAAATTTCATTGTTTTTTATAAATCATTCTCATTCTGAATTTGATGCCTGCAACACTTTTCAAAATTTTTTTGAACAGGAGCATGTTTACCATGTAGTAATATCCTTCATAGAACCATGTTGGTTTTTAATGCAGTGGATCAGAGGTCACGAGCATTCAATGTTGGTTTTTGTCCTTGCCCCTTATGTGCACAGATTTTTCCAGATTCTCTGAATCTTTTGATGATATGGGCTGTAGAAATCCCCAAATTCCTTGCAATTGCGCATTGAGAAACATTGTTCTTAAACTGTTGGACTATTTGCCCACACAGGTTTTCACAAAGTGGTGAACCTCTCGCCATCCTTGCTTGTGAAGGAGCCTTTTGAAGATGCTCCTTTCATACTCAATCATGATACTATCACCTGTTACCTGTGGAATGTTCCAATCAGGTGTTTTTGAGCATTCCACAACTTTCCCAGTCTTCTGTTGCCTTTGTCCCAACTTGTTTGAATAGTGTTGCTAGCATAAAATTCAGAATATATTTACAAAAATCAATGAAGTTGATGAGATACAAATTAAATATATTGTCTTTGTACTGTTTTCATTTGAATTGAATGTCAAAAAGGATTAGGAAATGATCACATTCTGTTTTATTAATGTTTTACAGAGCGTCACACCTTTTTTGGAATTGGGGTTGTACTTGACATTTGATTTATCTTTTTTTGTGTTCATTAAGAAATCCCAGCAAGCAGCATAAATCCCTGTTTCATTTCCTCCTGTTCGTCTCTGAACCCGTATAGCAGCTTAGCTCCACAGTCTTTGCGTGCCCACTGGCTGACTCACTTAGCTCCTGCTGAGCCCTGCTCCTGGGGTTCATCCACAGCCTCTCCCTTTTCCTGGCTCTAACCTACTTAAGTTCCCAGGCTTCCTGCTCTTCACGGGTCAAACTCTGAGTGAGTGTAAGTGAGATAGCGGGAGACAGATGACCAACGCATGCAGGTGCATAGGCCATAGGTGTGCATGCACGCCCTGCAGAGACTCCACCCTCTTGGTTGCCTTTTTTGAAGTGTGGTGCAGAGTGAAGTTGTGGATCAGGGTCACTGAGGGCAAGATGATTTCCTCCTTCACAGTAAGAGGAAAAGACAAAGAAACAGAAATATGGTAGTATTTTTCTTTTTATTTCACACCTTAAATGTACCGAGTGTCTGTTTGTGCAATCATTTTTGTGCATTTTACAACCTAATTTGACCTGATTGGAGCTGTACACCAGTGGTGCACTTGGAGACTAAGTGTCCCTGTTTCCCTGCTTTTATGTGATGATCCAGGGCAAAGGATGGATTACTTTTCTTTCCGCTGTACTAATCCAGGTTGTTGCAGAGGCCATTTAGTTCCCAAGATTTAACAGTGCAAATGAACCCACTAATCACATCCACACATGCAGAAGGACAGCAGTTGCCATGTGGGTTGGACCTTGTGACTGCTAATCAGTGTCTGACATGTCGAAGGTTATGTCGGTCAGACTGCTGGATCCAGCTGTGCAGGTCAAGGGCTTTTACTGCTTTACTGTCTCCTGGACCTGCACTGAATTTGCATGCCCTAGTTATCTGGATGACGCAAGTGAACAAGGGCAGATCCACCACTTGTGTCTTCTCACTATCAGGCACACCCAGCTGCTGAGTGCACAGCCTTTTGTGCTTCCATCCTCTCTTACTTCATCAGTAACACTTGGTCGACTGCTCACAGGCAGTAATTATCTTTCCATCCTTCAAAAGGTATCATTTACTAGGTGCCAAGGCTCAGGCAATGATATGAACAATGTAAAATGTTAAAACACACCCTGTCAAAATCAGTAAAGTGGCTGTGTATGAAGCATATGCAGCAGCACACATAGTAGCACCATCCTGAAATAATATAACAGGTTTCCCAGAGTAATAATATTTTTAAAAATCTGAAACCAGAGACAGAAAATATCATCTGGTGCCAAACTCAATCCACAGTCTATTAATGTCTTTATTTTCATCAGAAGGATAACATTTTATTTCTCCTGAATTTATTGAGCTCTTCATCCAAGAGAATGTCACCACTGAAAATTAGATTTTAAATGACTTTTCATGCCATAAATGGTTTTTAGTTGTTGATAGAAATGGACAAGAGTTGAAAGATGTTAAGCTCAAGTCATGCTTTGGAAAATTTGAATGTTGTGGTTGACCATCCCGACCTTTCTACACTCCTTTTGCTTACTGGTACTTACATTCTTATGTATTTAATTTGACTGATGAAACAAGTATTTTTTGTGCCTAAACCTAACCAAAACCACCATTTTACAATGTTAACGGCAATGTTATCGACACCTATCGTGTCGTCATGTTGTTGGCCACAGACATACCTCTCGATAATGGTTTGTTAACTTTAGCTTACCTTTTTTATAAATGTTGGTGGGCTACCATGCATGCTTTTTGTTGTCTGTTCGAGCTGTTTTGTTGCTGCTTCTTGTTTTTTCTTCATTAGGAGAATCTGTTTGTTTTCTGTCTGTGTTTTCCAACACCTGCTAATGTTGGCTAACTAGCAAGCTCATAGTGAAACAGTACCATAATCAACTTCTGAAGAATACTGTTTTTCCAAATAGAAACAAACAATGTATATTGCTTAGCTCCCTGCATTAGCCTTTCCATGTAGCCACATGGAAGGGCTGGGGGTATGCTCTCCCTGCTTTTAGGCTTTCCATGTAGGCACATGGAAGGGCAGGGAGCTCCCAGAACAGAGCCATACCGCCAAATATAACTTACTGCAAATGGTGGGCCTAATCTAAGGGGATCTGACTGAAATTAGATCATTTGTCCATTCATCTGGCTTTCAAATTTTAATTTCGTATTGATTTGTTGATGTAAACTTTAAAAACATTTCATCATAGTTGTAATTTTCCAATATTACTTTTAGTTGGTTCTAGTCTTTTTTTTAAACTAATGCAGAAAAGGTTGTCAACGAGTATTTTTCATTAGTGAAAGGCATACTGACGACAGATCAATGGTATGTTGTTCTAGTGGCAGTTACACTATAGGTGGTAAACTGCCGTCACTCGCAACACACCCCACTGGCCCAGCATGCCTTCACTTCTGTCCTTTCTGTGACCCATAATTCCCTTCTTCCTGCCCAGCTAACTCTTAAAGATTAACAGCGTGCTCACTACCTGTCCACCTGCTTGAGGCATCACATTTACGGGCACCAGGGGTCCAGTTGGTTTTCTAATCCTTGGAAATAGAGAGGATGGGCCAAGGGCAGGCTGTCCGGTTTCCAAGGGGAACTGTTATTGGAACTGCCATTGTTCAGCTTGGGAGGCCACCTGTATCAATATCAGTTTTTACTTTGCCAAATGCAACTTATTTGGGTTTAATGATTTCTTGGCTTTACTGCAGATGTTACATTGTCTTTTCACTTGGAAAAATGTCCAAGCCCTTATCAAGGTAAAATCAAGGAATAGAAACAAACAAAATAAGGCGAGCTTGTGTATTGACTTGTGGCAATGAAGGTTTTTGTAGAGGTCATGCCCTTGTTCCAAAGCACACAGGGGTGTTTGGTAGCACCAGATTGTTATAAACGTCTACTTGAAGCTTTCATTGGTTTCATCTGACTTGAGAGAGACCCTCAGGATCTCTCCGTGTCACCTGGATATCTGTAGCCAATGTGAAACCCACACAATGTCTCTGTTACAGAGGCCATCAACAATGGAGAGGCTGCTTGGACCACATTTTGAAGGTTTTGGTTGCAGGAGCAATTTTTGAGCTATCAGATTGAAACTGAAGATGCCAGAGCAAGTCAATTCTGTCAGGAATTTCTCAGAGGGGTGTGTGCCATTTGAAAGCCAGTTTCTTAATATGAGAAAAAAAGAAGCCCTTTCATTGCCAGAGAATCTCTATCACAATGGTGAGGATGCAGGTTTTAGCATCTCAAATATCTATTTAAAGTGCTAACTCTGAGGTCGTCTGTAACAAAACTTTGCAAGTATTTAGGTGGCCAGAATGTCTTTGATAAGAAGCATGGTGTTGTATTCCCATAAGTAGATTGTTAGGTTAGATAGGTTGTTGGGGTGTAAGAAGACTCCTTTCATTTTAGAGCTGTTATCTGTCATTGTGTGCAGTCCAAAACTCAATGGACCCTCTGATTTTTTGTTTTTAGGGTCTGGTAGTTACATCTCCCTGATGCACATTCATACAGTACTATATCAACTTGAGATTTTCTAATTCTGATGTCCTGTAAGTAACACAGGATAAACTAAATGATTTATGTGATATCCTTATGTTTTTTGTGTGTTAACACTGTAAGTTGAGCATGATATATCTCTCCAAATCTGTGTATCCCAACAGAATGGGATACCTGACAATAAACCTTGGTTCCGTGCCTCATCCTGTGTAGATTTTAGCTGCTGAGAGACGGCTTCCAACCACTCAGATGCTCTTAAGTTTCATGCCACCAGGGGTTTGCTCTTCACTCTGAAAGAATTACATTTCTTACACAAACTGAAGCCATAGCCAGCAAGTTTTTAGAGACGAATCCCTCATCTCACGGGGTTAAGCTTACCTGCTAGCCAGCTAGCCTGTCAAGTTTGTCCTATTGAGAACTGGAACTATAGTTGCTTTTTCGGGAGGCAAGTCAGTTTCTGTCTGCACTAATAGTTAAAAAATGTGTGTGGTGATTACAGTGGGAGGGTAGCCAGTCTTAATCTCAGTCAGCTGCATGCTCATGCTGTCTTCCATCAAACATAGTTTATTTGGTGCCCAATAGATGAGGCTTAGTAACATGACAGAAACCAAAAGTTGTCTAATTTTTTTGTTTCATAATGAATCCAGAACAGCAGAAGAGCCAGGTCAGTCTGCCCCTCATTTGACTGTCTTCCCGTAGCTGAAATTGTGATTTGTCAGTAGACTCTTATGTGAGCCTTGTGCAGGGGGAGGGAGGCGTCCAGTGATTCTTCAGTGTACTGTAGATGTGCCCGGCAGTACCAAACCCTGCTCCCTGCTGAGATTACAATGGGCACATGCTCCAGCTGTGCAAACATGGCCGCATTGCCGAGCACACAGGCTGAGCCAAATCCAATTATTTGCCTTGCCTTGAGATTTTTTTTTTTCATTTCAGTAGCGCATATTTAGCCACCTTCCTCAGTAGCCTACATGTGAGCTGTGCTGCCAGGCTGAACAAGGCTGACAAACGCACCACTGTGCCGTCTTTCTTCTGTTTTTGCCTAGTGTGAACATTCCTCTGCTTGTCAACGTGATTTCTCCTTTTGCTGATTTTTCTTCCCAAAACTCTGGCATGACAGTATGTATCCATTTTGTTTGAAGGAGAATCACCAAAGTCAACACAGAGGGGATGCCAGTCAGTCGACACAGGCAGTGGGCAGAAAAATGTTTTTGGCCCAGGGGTCCAGCCCTAACCACCCCAGTTATGTTACCTCCAATGACCTGTGGTTCTTCAGGTCATCAAGTGTAACAATCTTTGTCGCCATACAAAAGAAAAAGAAAATCACAAAAGAAAACATTTAAGTTTAGCCAGAATACTTTACTGTACATTAGCCCTAAGTTAGCTAGCAACGGCAGGTGAGGATGTGTTTGTCTGATTGTTTGTAGTCAGTTCAGCCACCGCCTGAAGTCAACACTCAGCAGAGATTCTGCTTCTCTTCTCTCTACATTCATGAGGTAAGGTCCAGTTCCCCTCCAGCCAACAGTCAATATTACAGTACATACACAAAGTTGTTACATATGAGGTTCACAAGTCGCAGCTTCAGACAGGTTGATAAATGAGAGTGGAGAAAAATCCACTTTTTAATCCTAAAAGTTTAAAAGTAAACTCTGAGGTCTCCCCCCACTGGCAAACGGCTCCAGAGAGGAGCCGAACCCGAACACACAGTGGGTGTTAAGTTCTCCAAAAGGTTTAGCTGTGATGCCTGGCTCCCAAAGCTGGTTGGCTCTCAGCAGCTGAGCAGCAGCGGTTCCCCTCCGTTCAGCTGGGTCCTTACCACAAACTCTCTGGAAAGATCCATGATAGGTAGACGCAATTTATGTCTCTGGATTGACTTTGTATGTAATCTAGATGCACGAAAAGCTTTATTCACCTTCATTTTGAACACACCAAACTGGATTTTCCCTCTCTTCCCAGGGAGATCGCACCACTTGCAATGGTGTTTAGTCTGGCCTAGTGATCGTCTTAAGGTTAGCTACACTTCATCCAAACCCTGTGTTTCCTTTTCCAACATGTGTGTGTATTGTAGACTGTCAGACACAGATAAATATCTCTGGAAAGCTGCATGTTGAAGAGTTAGACCTGGTCACTCATACAGTTAGGTCCATAAGTATTTGGACAGTGACACAAATTTTTGTAATTTTGCCTCTGTACACCGCCACAATGGATTTGAAATGAAACAATCAGGATGTGGTTGAAGTGTAGA
>JBBPCS010033526.1:0-21964 GCA_037974645.1 Hollardia meadi
ATGTATTTTTTTGTCTCTTTGAGCTCCACAAGTGAAGTTCCATCTAGTTCCATTATATTGGAGAGAAGGCAGACATCGTTGAACTGTTCCGTTGCCGTGACGCTACACTGTGCTGTGTTTTATTAACGTTTTAATTCACAACTTCCAAAGAAAAAAAAGACTAAAATGTGTCACGTTAAGACCACCGCCAGGCATACAGTCAACATCCAACACACAGATCATGATATTGTTCCTCACACAGACCCAGCCAATGAGGAGCCAGCTCCTATATTTACCCAGCATTCATCACTCCCTGGCATTTTGGCATTCCTCTGATTTCAGACACAAACATACAATGGCACCGCAAACTGTGTTGTTCTGTGCCCCCAAAACAAAACAGAGCACCACCTATGAACAACATTCAGGTGGAGGAGGGGGACGGGGGAGGTGGGTGAGATGGATGTGAGTTAGAGAGACGGGAATAGAGAGGAAGGGGGAGAGCGAGAGAGTGAAATGTGCTATTGTTGGTGGAGATAAGGAATGATTAAAGAGCTAGCCGGAGAACCAGACATGCTGGGTTGATCCAGCTAACTGTTCACTCATCAGTCCGCTAATGGTCGAGAGGGTGTGTGTGTGTGGGGGGGTGCATTGTTTCAACATGGGTTCCCAGATGTTACAATACAGCCAGCCTGCTTCTATGCTCCTATCCCTCCTCCTCCTCCTCCTCCTTCTCCCTTTCTTTCCTGTTTACTCTGCACACCTTCATTATTTTTCATTATTTTAAAAGTAAACAAACCCTAAAACTACTGACACTACAGTAATAGTGGATGTGTACCTTTAATTTCTGAGCACATTTCAAACTTTTGTCAATGACCCCATCACCAGAAAAGAATGTTGGCAGTGAATGTTTCTGCATATTATGTGCATATATATATTCACATATGTGTCATATTAACATTTCTACAATACGTGTCATATTATGTTCACACAGCTCATTTTGCAGCCATCTTTGTGGCAACAAAACTGGATATTTAAAAGGTAAAACAACTAATCCTGAACCTGACCGGACCTTAAGCACAGGCTTGTAGAAATGCTCAGTGCCAACATTTATTCTGGTGATTTGGTTGGAATAACTGGCCCATGACATTTAGTAAACGATATATATGTCAAGAGTGCTTCTGATTTCAGCTAAAGTGGAGCTAGTTAGCCAAATATTATCAACATTTCTACCATGAATTCCAGGTATTGATGTTAATGATTCAAATAAGCTACGAATCAAGTTTGAACAAAAAGAGATGCCACTAATGTGGGCATATGGACGAGATGAGAGCACCCCAAAGTGAAGCCAAAACATCTGGATGGCCCCCTGGTGGCTGGCTGCAGTATAGCTCATAAACCCCTCCCCCTCCATGTTAGCAGATGGGACATGGGCCAAACTAAATACTCAAAGTACACTTCATATAAATGGTTTCTGTCATTTTAGGTCGTTCTTATCACGCTGATGTTTGTTCAAGTGTTCGTTTTTGTTTAAATTAATTATTTGATGCTATATAAATGGGTTGAAACGTTATGATTTAAAGCTGAGCCCTGCTGGCGTTTGGGCGGGAACTCGAGACTCCGTGGCCCAGTCACGACTGCGCAGATTGGCTCAAAAATGGCAGTAAGATGGCAGCGCTCATATCCGGGATATTTTGGTTTCATCTTTGTACAGTGGGAGGAAGTGGCGTCCATCTTTATTTATGTTAAAGATGTCTATACCCCCGCTGCAGCCTCAGTCAAAATGCAACAACAAAATAGGGAGAGAGATGAAGACAGAAATCAGTGAATCACATGTCATAGTGGACTGATCAATAATATATATCTATTCAGTAAGCGTTTTGAGGGGGAATGCCGTCCCCTTTGTTAGGAAAATGACCAAAATGCATCCCATAATCTGCCATAACAGGCGCAACATTTCATGCCTTTACAGCACTAATTATTATATTATTCATATATTTGGTATAGTGCTTGTTTTCAAAGGCATAAAGAGGGAGACCATCAGAGAGAAAACCAGATGGTGCAGTTCAAGTAGTGGTCAGAGAGAGGCAACATGAGAAAGAAAATAGAAAGGAGAGTAAAGGAAGTGGGAACTGGAGATAAATGGGGTCAGATAGTGGAGTACACAGAAACACAGAGAACATGAGAGAAGCAAACACGTTCCCTTCAAACACAGCTGCAACCCCGGCAGAACCTTTAACTCCTCCTCGCCAGAACTCGATTACCACATGTGGGAAATTGCTGATGATTGAATAGGTAGGGCTCACAAACGAGCCAGTTCTTTTTGATGGACTTTCGATCACTAACCCCCCTTTGGTTTGAACTTGAACCCAGTTCCCAGCCTCCAGCCTACACTTGAGGTATTTAGCTGATATTAAAGTGGCTTAAAACGAGTACAGGTGAGAGGTTCAGCTTCTTGAGAGGGGAGTGCTGGACTAATTATAGTTCGGATTTGTTCATCTTGACTAATGAGGCTGAGATGAACAGTGATGAAACTATTGCGGCAGAGTTTAGTCTGTTCCACTCTGGGTAAGATGCTGTCGACAGTCTGGAGATCAAATTGTACAGTGTGTGCTATTTAAAGAGCATCTTAACACTGGGCTGCAAGGCTGTGTGTTGCAGAAAGTCTTGTTTTACTGAGCATTAATTGCTGTTGTTGCGGTGTGGTTCTGCCTTTCTAGCTGACCAATCAGGAGCAGGGCTCAGCTGTCAATCATGATGTTTCAGCCCCTTTTTATAGCATCATATAACTAATTAAAACCAAACTGATCAGAAAAATGAACACTTGAACAAACATCAGCATGATAAGAACTACCTAAAATGACAGAAACCATCTTTGGGAAAAATGTATTTGAGGTGTACTTTGACCCATGTCCTACCTAAAATCATTGAGGAGGAGGGGTTTATGAGCTATACTGCAGCCCACCACCAGGGGGCGATCGAGGTGTTTTGGCCTCACTTTTGGGGAGGTCTCATGTCGGCCATCTTTATATACAGTCGATGAGTGGAACCAGTCAGTATGTGTTGGCTGTCTAATCTTTATTACAGTCTGTTCTCAGCATATGGACACTCAAACATGACAGCGACTGAATAATCGTACGGCCTGTTCCCAGCATAAGGAAAAATTCAGCATGACACCAACTGGATACAAGAGATCAAACCTGAGATTCTTCCGTCGGGGGTGGTTATGCCACCAGGCCACCAGCACATGGCCTTCACTTTTGGGATTTATCCAAACCGCCATGAGTAGAAACCTCATTATCTCTTTCCTCCTTGGACAATCCACCCATTTTGGGTTTAGGTCCTCAATCAAGAAAGCTATTGTTCTGTTCCCACCTGACAGCTAGAGATAGAGCACTGGGGAGGGAAACCAACTTGAGACACTTAAAGCATTCCCTAATAGAGACGTTGAGTGAGCTTTCTCTATTGTTGCCAGCTTGTCGGATTAAATGACGCTAAACGATTAAGACTTGTGCATATTGCTCTGTAATTGTGGCGCGTATTGTTAAAGCTCTAATTGGCCAATCGAACTCAGCTGCCATATGATTTCAAAGATGAATAACCAACCCAAACAAGAGAGGCTTTTCTGTGTCGTGGCATGTCCTTAAATTGCCATTTTAAGACGTGTTTTTTTTTTTTCTTCCTTGACTTGATAAGTCAGACTGTGGTTATACAGTAGGTCTGCTTTCACATGAATATCTGTCCTTGTCCTCTTGTTTTAGAGTTAAGAAAAATACAAAGATGGAAAGCAAAAGCAAAACACAGAGAATGGTCATCCTGGATTGTTCCAGGCAGCCTGGCAACAAACCATTAAAAACATTCCAAGATGCCTCGATTGACAAATCCACCTCGAGGTTGGTTGAACTCAAAGCGCTGACGAATGTATTCCTCGGCACAAAGCTATGATTGACATCTCATATAATTCTATCCTCAACCCTATTAAAATACCACAGGTGTTTTCTCTGAATGTACATAGATGGAGTGAACAGTGAGAGGAAGAGCAGGACAAACATTTCATCTGAGACTCGGGGACTAAAAATGGGTGCTGCGCGGCACAGATAGCGTCTTCCAACTATCTAATAAAGGAAGAATCGGCCTGTTTTGTAGAAGAAGAGATGGGAAATGGTGACAGGCTAAATAAATTTAAATTTCCCTGCTTTTCTCCTCATACCTGAGCAATCTGTTTCAAATTCAAGCAATAGGTGAGACAACCGAATTTTATGTGCTGTGTGTTTGTGTGTAGACATGCTGGATTTCCAGACAAGGAGAGGGGATGTGTTGTTTCCAGGAAAATGTCCAGCTGTACAGTAAACGGTTGAATGGGAGGTGTGTGGTTTTAAAATCCTGGCACAGATTTGTCTCCAACTCCCAGCTGAGGGCGACTGTGTAATCGAACATGATAAATGTCCTGGGTGTATGCTCCAGGAATGTGTGTGTGGTGGTTGTATTTGATTTTATGCTCTCCTAGTGTGCAAGTGTGGGTGTTATTCCAAGCATGTCTGTCAGGAATTTTCCTTCCCGCGTCACAACATGTTGCTAGACAACCTGTTTCCTGCAAAAACCACCCTTGTCAGGTGAAGCAGTGGCTGTTTTTAACATTAGCTTTCTATGGTTGTGTTTTACGGTGTGACGTCCTGTCAGTTAGTGAACCTTTTAGGCTCGTTAGGGGAGGTTTTCTCACTTTATTTAGTATCAGTAGTAATATTATGTGAGAGGTTAGCTTAACAACTGCCCATTGTTTGGTTTACAACAGAATCGCTCACGCACACGTCTTAAATTTGACCAAAACAATGGTAAAAAATGTTAATCAGTGTTTGTTTACTTCAGCTACCGTTATGTAAACAATATTAAGAGCTCTGAGCTAATCGCTGATATCAGCATGCTAACATGCTTGCAAAGACAGTGCTCACATGCAGATGGTTAACAGGTGTATTAGATTACCATGTTCACTGAGTTAGTTTAGGGTGTTTTGTTAGCAAAATTTCACTTTGGTTTTGGACAAAATATAATTTTTCTCTGATGGTGGCACTAGATAAAAAGTTATTGTCTCACCAAAGTTATGAAGGGGTGAAGGAAAAGGCTGTACCGAATCATATATCAAAAAATCTCATAGCTGTTGAGACATTTCATGTAACGTTCAGGCACGTAACGGTGAGTGGCAGCATGACATCAATGCTTTTTTACCTCAGACACACCTACTCCTGCCAGAGCGCCCTGGAATGATGCAAGTGAGCCAAAAAACAAATAAAATGGTCAAAACATTACAAAGCCACCCTTTAAAACTTGACTAACATGCTGCATCCACATCGCCTGCAGGAATTAAAAGCTAGCTTAACTATGTTTTCCTAGCCTTAGTCCATAAGCTTGAGATAGATTTACCATACCAAGCTTATAGACCGGTTGTAGATTGTACACTGCGGGTCCCGTGGGTTATGGGTCGGGTTAGCTAGCTTACAAGAAAATACCGTGGGTTCGGACACATAGGTACAGTTAATGGTTCAGGATGGCATGTCATTAAGTGACAAAGCAACATTTAGAGAAGTTGAGTTTCCTCTCTCTCTGTCTCTCAAACAAACATTATTTAAGAGAGAGAAAGAGAGACAGAGTTCATGTCTTTTATGAAGGGTTACTAGTTTTGCCGCTATTCGCCAATAAAGTACACCGTTGCATGCATGCTTGTGCAGACATCTTTTGCAACAAGCTGAAATATAGCTTTTTTTGGGGAAAATTATGCAGTTTTCCTGTGCAAAGTTTAAAAAAGTGCATTAAAATAGATGGTTGGAAATTGACCTATTTTCAAGGAAGCTTAATAGTGTCAACATGTGAGTGCAAGGGACAGAGATAACTGAACTGCAGTATCTTCCTGTACAGTTTCTCCCAGCCAACATTCTATTCATAATTCCACCTTAACTAATGGTGAAAGTCATTTTTCAAATTCCGATTATAGTCATTTTACAGAAATTCAATCATCACATCCACAGAAGACAACTGGAATCAATAAAAAGCAATATTTGCAATGCTGGCAATATTGAAATTCAGTTAAATTGATCCTCAGAACAATGATGAAAAGAAAGTAAGACACTGGGCCATGGCACCATGACAACAGCTGTCACACATGGATTAAGTTATTGAATATTAGTCTGGAACACCAAGCTAAACACACACACGCAAGGTAAAGAAGAAGAAGAGATGTCTAATATGTGTGCACACACTTGCATGTTAAAATGTTTTAGTATCATGTATGAGTTAACTTAAGAGACTAGAATCAAATACTTTTCATCTGCCAACAAAACGAGTTTTAGAGCCTAAACGTCACCAAAGTGCCGTTTCATGTTAATCCCAATCAAAGGCTTTGTGACAGGAAGGCTTTGCACATCACACACTTGTATCTGACGACCTGGGATGAGAACCGAATGGTGATTGGCCACTGCATTGTGACATGGGGTTAGGGTTAGGGTCTAAACACACCACCCACACTCAAATGCATGTTATAACTGGAGTTTTCACCGCAACGTCAATGAAGTAAAAAGTTACGCAAATAAAGTCACTACTTCCAGCAGAAACATTCATCACTCTGTGAAAAACATTCTCCTCTCACTGCTTCATTCTAATGAGAGTCCACCCCTAGACATAGAGTAATTAGAGAATTATCAAAGGCCGAGGTGACACTGACCTCATTACGGTGAGGAAGATCAAACTAACGACCCATGACTGATGAAGGCCGCCATGCCTCCCCGCCAAGGGGTTCAGGGCTGTCTCTGGGTGTGAAGACCCATACAGAGAAACCGAGGCAGAGAAGGAGAAGTGGCCGCAGCCAGCCGCCTACAGATGACATTATCTATGCTTTAGAAATAAACACTGTGCATTTAAGGTTTCAGCATGGTATAGACACCCTGAGAGGAGCCAGAAAAAGATGTCTTCATGTGTGCACTTTGCATCCTAGAAACACACTAGAAAGCAGAAAATAAAGCCTAAAAATACACAACTGGACGCTGAAGCACTTCATTTATATAGCGAGATGTTTTTTGGCCCTTTTCTTATTGGGACCACAGAATGACATTAAAAGTCTCTCACTGTTGAGCTGTCCTACCCCAAAGCAAAGCTGAATACGTCCTAAATGTACGTCAAATTAAAGAAATAGTTTACCATGATTGAAAACATTGTTTAGATCAGAAAATCACTGTCAATCGCAAGTCTTTGGTACAGTAAGTACCAACCAACCCACCTCGATACATACCGACGTTTTCGCCATGGTAACTAATGCTGCACACATAACCTGCTCCTTAGGTTAGAGACTGACTGAAGCACTGGCGCCTTGCACTTTTTTTACTTTTAATTCCATTTTTATATTTATTAATTATTTTTTATTTATTCAATTTTATATATATTATTATTTATTGCAGCTGGAAGAATAAGACTAAAACCCATAAAGCCTAAGCAACACATTACTTTAATGGAATACACAAATATAGAGATCTATATGCCTGAAGTGAAGTGAAATTAAAGGTTTATGAATTTACAGTCGGCCACTCTTTATTTTCTCTCTTTTAGCCAGCTGTCCTTCCTGTATTTGGCAGCCTCAGCTGTATAATATTAAATAGTTTTCTCTTCGTTTGTAAAACATGCCGCTCTGCTGCCAGCAGACTTGTCATATTTGCGACTGGTCATGTGCTGCAAACACCTCCCTTTTCATGCAAACATGCTCCTGGACACATCGGGAAATCCTGGGTTGACTTATCGAGTTGATAACCACTTTTAGCTAATCAACAGTTAGCTGAACGATTCCTTTGTGTGTTTTAGCATCTCATTAGTATGAAGTTGGCTGTGTTCAACCTAATGTGAATCTGTTGTTAACAGAAGAAATGTCTGCTTGGAGCCAAAGAGAGAAGGTCTGTGGTAATTTGGTAATTTGAGAACGAATGACTTCAAATGATGAATACTGGGGCGCCATCTTGGAAAACTGTTTTCGGTTCTCCCGATACATCTTTGCTACAGAAACTTAAACATAAAGCTGAACTCATTGACCGTATCTTAAAAGACAAGTTCGACGAGGAGATGCTGCACAGAAGCACTAAGTGAATGAATAAACTGCTGCTTGCCAGGAAATAGCTCCTACACACAACTCCCCCTTATGTTACACATTATCATTTTTACATTAATGTTTGTATACAGATTAAAGAAATGAGATGTGTTGTTAGTGGGCGTATTTTTTAATTATGGACAGACCAGCCGGGCTTGTTTGCCTCTAATCATTATGCCAAGCAAGAACACGTGGTAAGATCCCATAATATCAAACAAATCACGTCCTCTTATCACATTTGATCTAGCTCTGTACAAATAACAAGATATAATATTCAGACTTATAGTCTAGCTGTTAAAAGCTCAGTTACCAGGGAGAGCGATGAGGAAATTGCTGCATGATGATGAGAGAGCGACACAGAAAGAGAGAAGTAACAGCAGAAAAATGAAAGGAGGAACTTTCCGGCAGTGTGCAAAATTCAAACGTCGAGGTACGAAACAAGCAGAAAACAGCAGGCTTCATCCCAGGAAAGGTTCCAGGTGGGAAATATTCCACGACACAGAATTCAGAGCACAAAGACTCACTCAAGATGGAGAACAGGCGATCTTGTCGAAGTAAGCTAAAGAGTGGAGGGCCTACACTCCGAAGAAGAGGAAGGGAAGAAACCTGAGAAACACGGCCTTAAGTACGAGTGATTTCTGGGACTCCACAGATGATTATACGAAACACACACAGAGAGTCTGAGTGCCAAAAACAGCAGACTGGATTTGAAAAGTATTGAAGACAAAGTGTTCCTGCACTTACTCTTAATAAGGCAATATCCACTTCTCTAAAGTAAATCTGCTCAAGCATGGACGTTGCGGTTTTGGCGATGTTTGTACGTGGGATTTTTTTTTTCTTCTTCTGGTAGTTCTGTATTTCCTGTCTGACGGCTGTGGAATTTTAGCAATATGTTCCTTACAAATATGATAGCACTGATCTTTTAATTCATCTGTCAAGTGGAAATAAAGGGTCCCTGTGCAAAATCTGCACCTGCAATGAAACTGGTGTGAAAAATAAAGAGGTTTATTGGGGGGGGGGGTTGACCACCTGGGTTTTCATGAAATCAAACTTTTTTTTAAGACTGTTTATGGTCTTTTTCTTAGCAAAAGCCATACATACTGTAATGAATCTAAATGTAACTTTTCATAGTTAGTGGCAGAGTCACTGTTACCCTGAATAAATACAGACACAGTGATGAAAACGTTGGTTTATACTAGCTCACTGTGACAGTAACGTGAGGGTGCAGCAGCAGGGCGTCAGTTTGAGTGTAGAGCACTTTCTTTGCCATCGGAGGGTTTTGATTACAGTCGGTTTGCAGATAAAGATGCACAAGCATTTCTAGAAGAGCCTCGACTCAGCTGTTGTTAACATAGCTGGGGAAAGGAAAGAGGTGCCACAACATCCAATAACTGATGGATTCTCTAAAAGTCTTTGGTTTGTCCAAAAATAGAAGTGCCTCATCTGAGTAACTCCCACAGAATGAACGTCAGAGAGTCCATGTTTGTGCATCCAAGCTCGACCACAAAACTGCTGCAATAATCATGAAACATAACAGGTATTTTAATGAGTTTTTTTTTTTGGCATAGAGTGTATCAAACATGGACATTTGTTTTTGTTGTTGATATTGTTTCTGTAGAGCCATCGTGGAGTTCAGTGTGGTGGCATCGACTCTGCCCAACTCCCCGCTAATCCAAAAACACAGACTTCTTGGTCGGCTCAAATTAGCTGAGGTGACTCCCTGCAGACAGCTCGTGGCTAGCTGCCACTCAAAGGTAATTAATTCTAAATAACTTAGAGTTACATATAAAAACTTACACCTGCAGTTGTCATGAACATGGAAATTAGCTATAGAGACTAAAACAGTTTTTTGTTCCAGGCTGTGAACATGTTTATTTCCGTTGTAAAGGTGAGCACTTTAGCATGTGGCCTTGACTCCTCACTTTCACGATTGCAAAATTAAAAAAAATGTCAAATTATTTTATTATATATGGCTTAATCTGTGTTATCTAAGCGCCAGGTCGCTAACGTCATGAGGGGGAGCTGTTTTAAACTTTTAAAGGACAACTTTAATGGTAAGTTGTTGACTTTAAACCTCAGTCCTGTGTCAAAAACAGCGTGTGGCCGACCAAAGTATGATGATGGATGTCTGGCCCAGATGAATGGAACTACCCAAGCGGGATTGCTTTGTAGGTGTTTAATTAGCTGGTTGCATTGTTTTCCAGAGTGACCGAAAATTGTAGCCTGGGGGGCTCGACAACACCACCGCCACGAATGAAGCGCCCTCATCTAATGTTTCCAACCTTTCCCCCTGAGTAAAATCATTCTCCTTACTAGCAATCATTCTCCCCCTCCTCCCCCCTCCGTCTCCTGCTTTTTGTCACAATCTCATTGTCTTACTGAAACAAGTGCTGCACGCAGAAAAGAACAGAAATGTCCCCGGGGCTCTCATTGCCTGGTGTAATGAGAAAAATGAAAATGAAACGGAGCCTCATCAAAATTAAAAGACAAGTATAACCAGTTTGTTCTCCAACTGTAAACACATTATGCATTCAGAATAATCCATTTATCTTCATCCTTGTTGGAACGGGAGAGGGCAGAAGGGCAAAGCAGCCCAGTCGCGGGAATAAAATGTTGGAACTGGCATTACGTTATGTTAAATTTCTACATGCGATACGTGTCTTATTAACAATTCTACAATACTTATTACCTTCAGATTTCATATACGTGAGCTGACTTCCTCATCGGGAGTAGGGAGGTGGTGTGAAACGTATAGGCGAGGTAGAGACCACCGACAAAACCGGACACTTCTAACAAGACAGTTGCAGGATGTGTCGCAGCCGTCTTTGTGGCAAAAAAACTGGATATTTTCAGGTCAGATGTGATCGTCTGCAGTTCCCGTAGCTATACCGAGCATTTTAGTGCCTTTCAGCTCATTGTTTTGGTTTTATTACTGGCAGCTTCCCTCTTTTGGTTCAGTCTTACCGTTCATCGGTTCATCCGCAGCTGTTTTCAGCGCAAAAGCTCTGATAACAACTTTATGCTACCATCCCAGCAACAAAATGCCACACTGACATTTAGCAACTAGCCTAAATACACTGGTGTATTTTTCAGACATTAGTGAAAAACTTCTTCTTTTTTTTTTTAAATAAAAGGACAGGACCAGAACTTTTATTTGTCAGGTCAACAGACAGAGTGTGTCTGAAGTCTGTGTAAATAAGCTAAAACATTAGCCATATCTGCTTTATGAGGCTTTAATAGGATGTTCACCTTGTGTTAAGTTCTGTTTGTCTTACAGGCAAAAAACTGATGACTGCTGCTTTTATGCTACACTTATGCGGTGTTGGCAGATTGGTAAGAGTAGGAGAAACACTTATTCTGATGTGGGAGTGTTCACACATTATTCCAAGGTGGTTAGCCCCAGTGTTAACCTTGTAAAATCTATTGACATAAATGAAGTTGGACAAGTGGAAGGCTGATGTAAGCAGTTGTTCCCACTCTGCTGCTCATAATTACGGTTTAAATGATATCTTATGCTATGATGTGAAGGCGGCATAAAGAAGAGACCAACAATTTCCTAGTTTACTGGATATAAACTTGAGCACCCTCCTACTGGAGAGCAATGCACCGCAGTTTCACTTATACCTTATGAATTTGGAATTTGTGCAGATAATTACAGCTAAAATATTCAGTTATTTTTTTCACCAGCAGCAACATTAAGTCAAAAGTAACACTAGCATGTGACTGTTTGTTGTGCACACATATTTTTGCATGCATATTGGCACTTGCAGTTGTACGTATGCCTATGGGTGTACGTGTGCTCACCTGTGTTCAGTCAGATATTCATTAATAATCAACCTTCCTCCAGCACCATCTGATACATGCAGCCCCAAATCTTGATACACTTGCAGTGGGATTTGAATGCGGTTAAACCAATTGCTCCACTGAACTCAGACTGAAACGCTGGGAGGTAAAGCCTTAACAGATGTCTGCGGAGGGAGTCGTTATTGATAACTGGGGAGTTCAATAAATGCAATTCGACGCCCACAAGAGAATAAGAATTGAGGAATAAGAGGAAGACGTAAACCTAAGTGTGTGATCGAGTGTTTAAGATGATGTTAAAGAATGTGTGATGGTCTCTGTAGACAAAAAGCGAGAGAACAGATTAAAAGTAACCTAAGGCTCTTCTCTCATGGGCTGATCATCCCCAGTAACTCCTCCAGCCGCCAACGTACATGGTTGACTGCAAAGAGGGGATTCTATATGATGAAGGAAGCTGGGAGAAATGATGGGATAGCACTGACATGAGACTGAATTTACAAGGCACATCAGAGAATTAACCACAGCCGGCTGTGGATGTGGCCTACTTGCACGCGCAGCCCTTCAGAGTGTTAGCTCACATGTTCCATCTTAATATAAATTAATTCAGTGCAGTTGGAACTGAGCAATGTGACACAACCAGTAACAGCAAAGGCAGCCACAGATGTGGAAATGAGAACAGCTGGACAGACATTCTGTGCCAACACTCAGTGTGATTTTTACTCCATGACTGACACAATGTTCAAACAATTCAGAACAATGAAATGCTGTGTTTGTCGACTTGTAAATATCAATGCCGCATTTATGATTTTCTCTGTGGAAGAATCAAACATAACTGTGTCATCTGACCATGAATGTATTTTTTAGATCTGGATACGACAGCGCTGCTCAGGCTTGCTTCCAGTTTTGCCCAGTGGCCACTTGTGGTATTGCAGTGAAACATTTTGGATATGGCATTTTGCCCATAGACAACCATTATAAAAGAGACGTCTGTAAGACTGTTGACAGCACGGCTCAAACTGCAAACCAGGTCAATTTTGACTCTTTCTACGCCATCTTTGGGTCCAGTATCGAGTTATTTTATGCTACAAGTCGTGTTAACTTCTGAGGCCAAGCCAAACCCAACTGGATGTGCAATTTTCCCATTTCAGGTCAACTGTAATGGCTGGACAACAGGAGATATACAGTATGTGTTCAATCAGTTCGTGACATCATGTAAGATCGTTTTAAACCAAATAATATTGAAATATTTTAAATTTTCCATATTTAACTCTTACTTAATCCAGACAAACTTAATAAGCATATGCATTAACACTGCTGGATTGGTAATAGGGAGGTTAACTAGAAATCCCAGTGGGTCGGTGAGGTTCTGGTGAAATAACTGTTGGTTTATTCATCCCTAGAGTTGTGGGTTCTAAGCTACTTTTGTTGGTATGGACTGACGAGACCATTACAGAAGATTCTAACCATGAAATTTAACTCCTTAATATGATCCCAAGGATGTGAAACTATATATTATATAATAGGTAAAAAAAAAAAAAAGGTGGTTGGTGGAAACTAATCAGATTTTTTAGCAGAATTTGGTTTAAGCTAGGAAACCTTGGAAAATAATCATCCCACCTCCCAGATTGGGAGCCACTAATCTCAGCCATTTATTCTGAATTGAAGAGAAGGTAAATTAATCTATGAATGTGCAAAACTGTTTTTCAGTTCCAGTTTTTGGTCAATGTGACATGCAAAGGGCATTTCCAAATGAGATTTTATGTTATAACTTGCCTTTATTTTCTTCTCCATATAAGCCATCTACATTAGTTATAGACTTAATTAAAACATCTGGTCACTACTGTCTGCCTCATAAACAGACATGTTTGGAGTAACCCTGTCCACATGAGCAATGGTGTGTAAAATGTTATCATAACAGATATTTTTTTTAAATACTATGAAAATATGACTCGCGTTGTAAAACAAATCTAACTTTACTTCAGGGACGACGACTTGGCCAACCCGCATGACCTGACAATTTGTAATTTGCCATTTAATACATGTTTATATGAAGGAATATAACTCAGTAGCCAAACGAAACACTTGGCTTAGACCACTACAGCAATTCACCAAATCAAGAATATTAAAATATGACCGTTAAAGTAAATTAATGGAATCCATCAATGTTTCACTTTGCATGACAAGAGGTTGGCTGTTGCAACTCTGAGTGTGGGGGTTGGAGAGGGGTTCCGATAATCCAAGGGATGAGAGGGAGTGAGACCCAGCCAGATAATAATGAGTTGTGGGGGTCTCAGAAAGGAATCCAGAGGTTCAACGCAAAACCTGCAGCTGAATTTTAAATTGCTGGACAGCATGATGGTCATTCCTGCCGGCTGGTTACTGCCCCAGACAGAGAGGAGTTAGCCGGGGCCGCTGGGAGACACAATGTTTGAAGAGAGAGAAACTGTAATGAGGAGGAATAAAATAAGTGTTTCAGGTCACGGGGAAACAGAGAGATCATGGGGGGGATAATAGAGTTCCAATGAAACTCTTGATAAAATTCTGAGCTTTAACATATTTTGGACAATGACCAAGAGGGTGTGTGAAAACCTCAAGCAACTCTCTTGCTTTTACATCTAAAAACACATCGCTACCACTGGAATCTTATATTTTAACAGATTTGTTTCTGACTCTGAAATGAACAGATATGCAGACTTGATTCCAAATCCTCTGGGTCAGTTTGCAGAGTCATTCCTAAAACAAAACAGCAATTATAATATAATCATGTCAATCCCTGATCCGGATCACTTCCAGATTCCAAAACAATGGTTCCATGGCCCCGGGCTTTTGTATTCACCAAATTTAATAAAGAATTACTCTAAGTCTTTGAGATATCTTAAGACAGTCAATCCAGCTAATGAATTTCCTTTGCGAGTTTAATAATTTCCAGATACTGGAGTACAAGTATGGTGTGTTATGAAAAAGAGAAAGGCTTTTCAAGGGTGAACACCAAAAATGTCCACCGCGACTGATGTTGCTATGACAGCTGCAAAGTTTGAAGGCCCGTAACCCAAACGGTCTGATAGATGTAGAAAAGAGGTGTAGAGCAATGCTGAAGGAATGTTCTGACATGTTTCAACCATGTTTTTCATTTATGGATCTCAGTTTGAACCAACGCTCGGTGGCGTAATGGTGACATGCCTATTGTCAGTCACACGCTTTGCCGTCTTATGTCAAATAACACCATATCCTAACTGCATGCGAGTGACATCGCAACGCTTGCTGTCCACACTCAATCCCTTAAATATGCAGCTCTGTTGGGTGCTGGAGATCAGACTGGACACATAACCACTCAAGTAAATGATCTGTCTTCCTGTGTTTCTAATTTTTAGACAGAAAACATGTTGCTGTTTTTTGTCTATAGCCAACAGCAAGAAGCTTATTTTTAGCGATCCGTGTTTTCTTACCAGCTTTAAGCTTCCTGGCGATCTCCCTCCAGCCAGCTGTCACCTTATTTAGGCATTTTCCTTGTTTCAACTTCACGAATCAACAGCCCCTCGTCCATGCAGCACTTTCAACGCGAGCGACGGCAATGAATTGAAACAGGGCATCCAAGAAAAATTCAGTCAGTTCAGTTCAGTTAGGACGCACAAATAGCAAACAACGAAATCAAGCTAACTTTGTCGCTGACACTTGCTCTCATCGCATGCATGTAGGACACTGTGTAGAAGTTTAAAAGAGGCCACTGGTTTCAGACAACGGACTAAATCAGTACAGACTGGGACCATAATAAATTCATAAGTATACAACTGTGATTCCAAAAGACGTTGGGACGCTGTGTATAACGTAAATAAAAACAGAATGCAGTCATTTGCTAGTCGTGTTTCACAAAGTGGTGAACCTCAGTCCATCCTTATGAGGATGCCCCTTTCATACCCAATCATGATGCTATCACCTGTTACCAATCAACCTGTTTACCTGTGGAATGTTCCAAACAGGCATTTTGGGGCATTAACTTTCCCACTCTTTTGTCGAACCTGTCCCAACTTGTTTGAAACGTGTTGCTGGCATCTAATACAGCATACGCAAACGTTAAATATATTGTCTTCGTCAAAAAGGGTTAGCAAATTGTCACATTCTGTCTTATTTATGTTTATGCACAGCGCCCAACTTTTTTTTTTGAATCGGGGTTGTGATAAAAGTGAATGAACATATGATTTACCAACTCAAGCAAGTGGATTTCGGGTTAACTTAGTATTTGAAGTGCTGCGAGGATGCAGAATGAATGTTGCTTCCCTCAACCCCACAGTTGTTGTTCATCCCACGCATGTAAACTTGAAGCTGTGCAATCTGTGAGCGCTGACTCAGCTGGCTGTACAGCATTGATCAGAAGCTGAAGCTTAATAAGACGTAACTTGGTTTAAGATGGTTCTGTGATAGTGTTCCTGCCAAGTGTATTAAGTTTGGCACCACATTAGCAAACCAACAAGCCCCAACTGCAAGTGAAGTTCATAGAGATGAGAGCTGATGGATAATGCAATTGTAATCTCCTTAAAAAGACAGCAACCAGGCCTCATGCTTTATTCACAGGCGTTGTGCATTGCTACTTTAACATCTCAGCATCGTCAGCTACATGACCAACAACACTCCACTCCAGTCCCACTGCCAGCTGATCCCTGCTGGCTCAATTATTTCCCTTTAACACTGCGTTTGATGCATAACTCCCCAGACTGCCAGAGCAGAAGCAATGTTTTTGATTGTGTTGTAAATAGAACCAGAGAACTCCCACAATGAATGCATAAGTAAGATCACAGAGACTGCTGTTTGTTTTTATAAAGACAGGAACTCCTACTGCCTTAACATTGCAGCTTTCAAGCTTTACATTCGTCCTGGGGCAAAGGTGACTCTGCTGAATACATAAAACAGCTCTGTTTGTTGTATCTGTTTGAAAACTGATTACTGAGTTTTGGCCAAATGGAAATCTGTCCTTTGAACTTCTGGGCACCCAAAAAGGAAGATTGGGCCATCAAAACCAGGGTCTCAATAAAAGGTCCAAGGTTTAAATAGGTCTCTTGAGGACATTTGGAGGTCAATTTCTGACTAGTTATATTAAATGTTCGACTTTTGTCTCAAAGTTTTCGATTGTTGAACATGGCAGCCACTAGTTATTATTCATTTCCAAACAATATGTAACCTGCTTGAGGTAGGCAATCCATCACTGGTATGGTTTGGTTCCAGTTCTTTGTTACTCATTTTTCTGACTGTTGCTGACCATACGGAAGTAGACTTGTGTTTGTGCATAAGGAACAATGGGATGTTGTATGAATAGCATTCCACTTTCAACGACAATTCCCATGTTTGGCATGTTTACTGACTTAATGTTATTTTGTCCCCATAAATGTCCATTGTGAACATTTTCACTATTAGATGTGCAGAAAAGGACGAAGTCAGGTGACAACCTCTGCTCCGAGGTTTCTACCTTCTAAAAGGCAGTTTTTTCCTCGCTACTCTCGCCAAGTGCTTCTTCATGGGGGAATGTTTGGTCTCTGTAAATTAGAGAGTATGGTCTACACCTCCTCTAAATGTGCTCTAAGGGTGTCATGAGATAACTTTTCTTGTGAATTGGCACTATATAAATAAAATTGATCTGGCTTGACTTTCGTCAGTTTGACTTGTAGTCATGGTAACAATAGTCAGGTGAGGTGACAATATTAACAAAAATAAACACAGTTATAATATTGTGAGACGGTCAGTTTGGATAGGTTTGGGCACTTATTAGGTCTCGGAAAAGATCATAGTTTGGGTAAAAATAAGCACATTAATGTCGATTATGTACGGAAGTTAGCTTTACGTACGTCACAATAAAACAACAATGACTTTTGGTTTCACACAGGATACAAACGAAGGTATCCTGGGTAGAAGTCTTGTGTTTAACCCATCCATTCACCCAGACTTTTTATGTCACCATGCCAAATGACTTAAGACTTCGCCATGTGCCATTTGGTGATACCGGGCTGCATATTGATATGGTTTGATTAGTACACTTATATCAGTCACTTAATATGGATAATTTCCAATTTAGAATCCGGTTCCCGTTTTCCTCCTAGACTAACAACTCTGTTATGATGCCTTCTGATATCTCCAAGTAATCACATCACATCCAATTTCACAGTTTGATGCTTAAAATTTAATAGTTCTAAATCATCCTTTCATTCACTCTTATACACCGACATTATTTCCGTGTAGAGATAAAAATTATGGGTTAGGGTTACACGTTAAAAGCCTGTTGTTAGAACAAAAGAAAAACAATTATTTATACGGCAGTGAGTGGCTGACACCCACATTGTACTAATGTATAATGGCAGGAAACATAACCCCTTTTTGTGATAGTAAATCTAACTATGTTATTAATCTGTGGATTAATGTGTCTCTTTGTGTGTGTGCATACACACCTGCGTATGTGCTGCCTTGGTGTTCCTGAGAACCAGCTCTGACTACATTTAAAACCACTCGGAATCAAACAGTAGTTCTGACTGGTTCCATGCCTCCATGTGCCCCAAATATTTCTACAAACTTGGACTAATCTGTCAATCGAATCCCCCACATCAACCGTCTACCCCTCATCGATGGTACATTCCGCTGTAAACCCTCTACATTTGGCTCTCTGACTACAACAACAGCCCTAATCAGACTCTGGTTTATCCAACGAAAGTCTCATTAGCTATACTCTTGTTTGAGTGGGCTTCAAACCAAGTGCCCTTACTCCGTTTCCAACAGTTTCCAGCCACAAGGGAGGTGCCCAGTGTTTGCCGACTTTGCTCCGATGTGCATGCTCATGGTCTGTCAGCACTTCCTGGGTTCTGTTTAGAGTGTGAAATTATCTGAGGCGCCTTTTGGCAAACGCCTCTGGCGCTTTAGCCCTGCTACTTTGTTTGTATGCAAGTGTGTGTGTGTGTGTGTGTGTGTGTGTGTGTGTGTGTGTGTGTGTGTGTGTGTGTGTGTTTTGATGTGTCAAGTGCTCACCAAGAGACCGCCTGTCCAAACGTCATTATCTTTATTGAATATTTCCACAGAAAGAGACTGCAACCAAAAGCATTCCATCCCATTCATATTGATTAGCACTTTCAAAGCGAATGCACACACACACACACACACACACACACACACACACCTAGTACTCAGCATTGCTCACGTCTGGTGAAAAACAGACAGACCAGACACTTGACCTTTTTCACCAGACAGTTCTGACCCCAAAGGCTCCGTCTGTGCCGATGTTCCCCTGAGTGCACGGGTACGTGTGTGTGTCTCTGTGTCACTGAGAGTAAATGTGTCCATGTTAGTGTGTGAGAAGATGAAGTGAAAGAAGGAGAGAAGGAAAACAAATACTCCCCACGTAACCCTCACTTGGCCTCATGATTAAAACAACACCAGAGAAGATAAATGTCTTATATGACACAATACCAGCTTTCTGCCACTCCAGCTGTTATAATCATTTATAGGATCACAACTATAAGCCCGTCAATGAAAACTACGTTAAGTGTCAGCAGCCTCCAAGCTAACTCGTCCCGAGAGCTCTTTGTTCTCCTTTTATAAGACATCTAAATTCACAGGGTAAGTAAAACACCGAATTGAAGAGTGTGAGGAAGCCCCATCTTCTTTATCCACCAGACCCCTGAAAGCTATCGCACTTATACAAAGCAGGGGAGCGATAATTGCCAGAGCTGGGCTAAACCGTGCAATTAGCTTAAAATGACAAGACGATCTGGAAGCTGAAATTTCCACTTTCCAGAGAGAGAGAGAGGGCGGCGTGTCTCCCAACCTTTCACAGATGAGGGAGAAAAGAGGCTGAAAGAGACGGGGAAGGGGAAAAGATAAAGAAGAGGCACTCGCTTAAATGCTTTACATAAAGTGCAATTAAAAAAAAAAAAAAGTATCCGGCAGAATGTAGCTGTGGGTCATTTTGAATTTCAGTTCTCATCTGTCTTTTGTTTCACACACAGGATTCTGTTTTATTTTAGTTGGATACTCCGTTATTATTATTCAAATGCCCTTAGCAATACCTATATTTATTACACACTTTCTTTTATGTGGTATTGATGGGAATGTGCTTTTGGCCCATCACTGATGCTTGTGCACTAATTCAAACACAAAGACCAGATGCCCATTTGTTGCTTGATTTCTTTCAGCCAACTGTCGACCTCTGTTTCAGCTGGCCTGCAATTAAAATGAAATATGCAGTTCAGACTAACGGTACCATTAATCCCCTATTTAACAATGAAAGTGCACAAAATAGCTTTGTGCTGTCTTTGGATAGCAGAAGACACAATGCTTGTGACTTCAAAAGATAAATATATTGGCTGGAACAGCCAATTATGGCTGTGCGACCCGTTCTCATCCCAGGTCGTCACATACCGACGTTTTGTCACATGCCCCTCACGTCTTATCCAGACATGCAAGGCACCCTTTGGCGTTGCTGGCCGATGCGATAAACACTCCCTAAGACCTTGTGCGTGTCTTATCCTCACGCACAAGGTCTACATTACTTAGGTTACGTTTACCCACTTGGTTAGGTTCAGGAAATGACTGGTGATGCTTTGTTTCAAACGGGACACAAATTCTGGTCTCCTGGGTGAAAGTCATGTGTCTGACCCTCCACCCTTATTGGCAATTTGGCGCTTTGGAAACTATGTCCTGATGCGTCATCTGTTCAAGTCGTCTGAAACCCTTGTGTGTCTCTGCCTGACGCCAAAGGTTATACAGTACCTTGAGCGTCTGGATAAGTATATATAAGTATATTGTATATTCACATGCGACCATGATAGTTTGAAGAAAATCTAAACCTTAATGTTATATTCATTTTGTCCTTGTGCACTCGGTGGTGACAGGTCGGTTTTCATCTCAGCTCTTAGACAGACATGTTAATTTTGATGGCTTTCAGATCAAGAGATTTGTGTCTTATTGAGCTTTCACGCAGCATTTAAACAGCTCCATTCTAACAAAAAGCCTTCCATAATTACATCCAGAAGAACCAAATGTCAAACAAAACAATTACTGTGATTCTGCCTCAGACATGCTCATAAAGGCGGAACATACTCATTTTTTAATAATACCCCCTCCTTCCATTTTATTTCTCATTTCTTACAACGTGTTGAGCCGAGGTGTCTGAAAAGTGTACAACAGCCTGTCCGGTGTCTGCTACGGCCTTGAGAGCTCTTATCAGAGCCGGTCTGGAAAGGCCTGGCTTACTTGAATAAGCCCAGTGAGGTGGTCATTACACGTCCCCTCTCCACAGCCATTATTGCATTAAGTTAAACTGACCATTAAATGAGCACCCAGCTCTTCCCATCTGGACACGTGCTAAGGAGCTGACACTAAGCTAAAATTATGATATGAATGACTCAGTTGCATATGCTCAGTGCATTTTGTTCTGCATTAACAATGATGCTGTGATGTTTCTCCCACTGCCTCAACAACATGTCTGATTTTATATCCAGAGGCAGATTTGTACGAGGAGATACTTAATTGGTGTTTTTCTGCTTCATTAATAAATACTCGGAGTGGCTTTTTTCAGTGGGAGCTCATTGTGTTCTTAATGCTATTGACTAGTCTATTCACTTTGTTGCTCAGGTCTGAATGATTCGGATTAGCAATGTAAAACTACAGACTGACCCCAGGTCCTGGTTTTGAATGCAGCCCATGAATGGAGGAGAAGTGAATGATTCTCTTTTATTTAGCATCATCGTGCATTCAGCAGACCAGTAGAGGGAGAGACTGTGGAGGGTTTGAGGCTTTAACATACACAAACACACTATGGGATGGACCTTAAAGCTCTGTCTTCAAGGTTTTAATGCATAATGGACGACAGTGAGACAGAGAGAAATGGGAGCAGGGTTGTTCTTTTTATTGAGATGGGGGCAAGGGAGTAGAGAGACATGAGTCGACAGACAAAGACAGAGAGTTTCACTGAAGTTATCCGGCTGCTGCTGGTCCACCTGCTGGCGGATATTTTTAGAACTTGCCAGAACCAGTGGTGATTTTACTCTGATAATTAGCATGCCATTAGATATGAGCAATTATCCATGCCCCCCC
>JBBPCS010033535.1:0-14984 GCA_037974645.1 Hollardia meadi
TGTGTGTGTGTGTGTGTGTGTGTGTGTGTGTGTGTGTGTGTGTGTGTGTGTGTGTGTGTGTGTGTCTGTGTGTTGTACCTTACTTGAGGGAACACAAAAATAATTAACTTAGTGATGAAGATGTAATAAGGACAGATTGGTTGCTGTTATATGCCAACTGAAAGCTGATTGAGAGCCACAGATATTTTATTATAATGCTAAGTACAATTTTTATGTTTATTGGTAAATACTCAGAAACCAATCTGCGTCTGGTTAAAGAATACACAAAACCTGAGATACAAATGGTGAAAATTTTCAAAAATGCCACCTTTAAAACGTTAGTGGGTCCCCACTGAAAAAAAAAAAATCACTAGTTTCTGGACCAGTGTCCAAACTATCCACCAAATGTAATTGAAGGTTGTTGAAGTCTCCTATTCATAACCACACAAGCAAACAGGACTAAAAACATGATGGAAGCGCTAAACGAACAAGTTCCTTTTGCTTTTTTTTCCAAATTGGTGAAGGTTGTTTTAGTAGTCAATAGTAAGCTAAGAGACAACATTCTTAAAGCTAAGTTTGGTAATGTATTTTACAAATGTTTGTGTTATATTTGTTGAAATTATCTTTATATACCTGTGGCTGTCGCAGGCCTGTAATAAGCCCATCCAATCATCTAATTTGGTCTACCTGCCTGTCCTACTTACCTGCCTACCCATGCAGACTCTGACCACGCCCCCATTGAACATGTCTGGAGGCTAGGTGGATGTATTTCGAGAGCTATCGGCGATCTTGTCGCACAAGAATAGCAGAGAAAGCGCAGCTAAAATTACACTAGCATGCTAGCTTGACAGCTGTGAGTACTAACAAAAGCCATGTTCGTTGTTTACGTTCATTATGATATTGTTAGGTTTTTCCTTACATGTGAATGAGACATGAGGTAGTTAGATACGGTTAGCGATGGCAACGATGCACTGCACTCCTCTCAGGGGAGCCCTGAATGGAAGGGGTGGGATTTCTCGGTGGGATACTTTTTCAAAATTGAGCGACTCTTGCCGGTTTCTCCAACGTTACAATTTTGAGGTGCTTGTACTTTACTTGAGTATTTCTATTTTCTGCTACTTTATACTAATACTACACTAAAATCCTGAGGCAAATATTTTTACTCCACTAAATTTAAATTTGGTTTAATAATACAAATTAGAGCTGATTAATCGGCACTGGTAGCACAACAAACTATCGTCATCGGCCAAATTTAGTTCCAATAGTGGCCGATGTTCCACCAGTCAACGTCTTAACTGGAATGACTGACTTTGAAGGAAAATCATTTTTACACTTAGTTTGATAAGTTACATATTTATTTATTAATTTCTTTGACTTAGATGTTCAGTTTAACAGTTATACAGTTTCTAATTAATTAATTAATTGAAGCTTGTTCATTTCCAACAGTATTGAATTTTTGGGGGGGTTTTTAGGGTTGGGTGAGGTGATGACTGCTGACTAATTGGCTATCAGCCACTATCGGTCGAACTCTAGTACAAATAATACAAAATATAAAAATACAAAATTTTAATAATACAACATACAATCAACAAATATATTATGATGTAATATCATAGTTTGATATAAACCTTTATTGAACCCCGAGGGGAAATTCACAAACTACCCCACAGATAAACTATATAAAGTTGTAGTTAAACCACCCTTACCAGCTGCAACATTAAAGCATCACTTATTGTAATCCAATTATGCCATGCTGTATAATAAGTTCTTTTACTTTTGTTATTGACTTTTACTTGTAGTATTTTTACACTGTGGTATTGCTACTTTTACTCAAGTACAAGATCTGAGTACACCTCTGCATAAAACTAGAGTTTAAGCAGCATTTCTGTGAGGAATTTTGATGAGTCAATTGCTAATTACATGTTGAAATATCAACATTTAAATGCTGTTCAAACAATGGTTCTTTATAATCTAAATGTCTCAAACTCTTTCCCTTTTCGACTAACTTTAGTCCCAGTTTTAACCTGGAAATGCATGTTTGCAAATCAACAAAAATCATGGGCTTTATATGCATCTGCTTTATTATATCACAGTGTATACACTCACCAGCAGCAGCCATACTGAAAATATAACTTTTACGGAAAACTTTTTGTTGACAGTATGTCCCGCCCTCACCTGTGGTGTATGGCTGGCTGTTGTTCTGCCCGCAGTTCTTCATCTTGACAGGTGATAGGCAGAGGGGCTTGACCACCTTGTGTGTTCCCTCACACCAATAGGAGGTGCAGAAAGCTGAGACAGACAGCGTAAGGGCCAGTGAGGTGAGGGAGAGCGACAGCAGGGAGCGGTTACGTCTGGACATGTTCTCCAGCATGGCTGTGTCTCCACCCACAGAAACCCAGTGAGAAATGGGACACAGTTACGACCACAGGGCGTGCTTCGGCCTCACTTCGAGGTTGGCTCAAAAATGGCTCCAAGAGCCTGGCAGATCCCGTTGACCAATCAGGATGAGGATCAGAGGAAGAGGGGGTTTCCGTGTCACCAAAGTGACAAGTCCAGATGGAAGTCCAGTGAGTTGGGTGTGGCAGGTTGTTGTGGTGATTGAGCTTGACTCATGGAGGATGGTGGAGCGGAGAAAAGAGAGAGAAAGCAGGGATTAGGGATGTGGAACAAAGGTCAGGGGGAATCTGAAAAAAGGTCAGTGGGAGGGGTGGTGGGGTTCAAGGGAGGAGAACAGTCAATGAGCAGAGGTCAGAGGACAGTGGAGTGGAGAAAGATGAAGTATTTAATCACTTTCAACCAGTAAGAAAGGAGACAGATGTGCAGGCCAGAGGCACGGCACGAGCCAAGCGAGACGTTTGACTCCACACATCTCCTCTCACCGAGCTGCCACTCGACCCCATGCTGCCACTGCCATCACGTCACATATCCTCTTCTCTTTGTCCGACGGCTGCTGCTTCCTGCTCGGATGAAGATAAACGTCTAAATCTTATCCTGCAGATTTGGAAACTAATCAGTCCCGTTCTCAGCGCACATCCCGTTCCTCAACCTGTTCCTCCATCTCTCTGCGAGGGATTGAGCTTGCAAGGGAGTGATTAGGCCTTTATGTCAAGCCTACCTCTTGGCCTGCTAATCTGTGTTAATCTTGCAGGGTTAGGTGGATGAGGTTAATGCCCACTGACTCTCATGCTGTCTTTGTATGGACGACCACCTAAAGGAAAGATGGGAGAGAGAGTATTTGGATTAAGAGTCCTTAGGAACAGTTGAGTCAGGGAAATCTTTGTTCAAGTCATATTGTGGTGCCATTATTATGTATTGTATATTGTGTGTATTGTATGTTGTTATTCTGGAACATGTTAACATGATCTTTAGTTGATACAACATGAATTTTAATTTTCTCTCTGAAAACCTGACAAAACCTAAAAACAAAGGACACAGACAGTTGAGGGAGGGTTTTGGTTTCCAATCAATCACTAATGTCATGCATTGTTTCATAATGGGAGATTTTATTTGTGATTAGGGGTCAAATAAAATTGATTTGTTGCTTTAGCATTTATCATTAAGGTCACAGGGTTAGGGTTAGGATTAGGGTTTCTTCAAAGAAGAATGGAGGCTTATTGGTGTCTACCATTGACATAAATAAAGATGGATGACACGTCTCCACTTCCTCCCACTGTACAAAAATGAAGCCAAAATATTCCGGATACGAGCGCTGCCGTCTTGCACTGGTAACGTCATTCAGAGCCAGAGGCTGCGCAGTAGGAGAAACGTTGGAGAAACCGATCAAGTTTGTTTGGAAGTTTGTCAGTGTGATTGAACACTTCTTGATTCAACTTAATGTCTGGAGGTTACTGAACATGTGCTCTCAAGTTAGTTAACTTAACAACTGGATTCACACAAAAAATACCCAAAAGAAGACTTTGAACTTATTATTCAACCTAAGTTGACTAAAATATTTGAACATTAAAAAAAAATAATTGGTGTATCTGTTGGTCATTCAATTTTCTTCTCAGAAATGAGTATTGCAAAAAAAAAATTGTGGTTATTTGATTTTCATATCAATATACAAAAATTGAAATTGAAATACAAGGCATTTAAATTTTTCATGGTCAAAAAGTGATGAGTGTAATTTAAAAAATGGTGTGATTTTAAAGAAAGACTTGCATTACAGCAATAATTTGCATCATTATATTACACATCATGATTCAATGAAATCTTGCTGAATTTGACATCACCAAACAAGTCCTAATTTAATAAAAACCAAATCCATAATAGAAAATTTGGTTGTCGTTAAGGTGCTGTTACAATATTCATGTGAAATTTTTGTGAGTTATTTGAAGGTACAGTATTTAGGAAAATTAATGGGAAAGTAAGGCCTCTACAGGATTTTTTAATGACAGTTGAAATACAAGTAAATCATAAATTTTGTGGATAACAAGCCTTATTTTGCCATGTTTAGGGAATCCTACTTTTAGTGCTCTTCTAAACATCAGGTTTTTCTTTTTCTGTTTTCTAGTGATTTTATTTTTGTCATACCAAAAAGAAAATGAAACTCAAATATATATATATATATAGAAAATATATAAAATTTCACTCCTCCCTTTTTGGCCATGGAAAAAAAAACTCCTTGTATTTAAATTTAAATTTCTGTATTTTACAAACAAAATCAAATAACCACTCATTTATTTGTTTTTCCATTCCCGTTTTTGAAAAGAAAATCGAATGACAAAAAGGTACACTGTCCGTTTAGCAACACAGCATGAGTTTGACGGGCCAATGAGATTTAAGCTGCTTAACAAGGTGATCTGTCTGTATTTTTTTCTATTGTTTTTTCCATATACCGCCCCTCGTTATAGTTCTGCTTGACTTTTTTTTAAAAAAACTATACATGTGTAGTTTTAATGTCTCCAAAACCTGTCCATGTTATCAACAGCTGAGGCTTACAGATTAACTCATCCAGGCAAACACTCCCAGCATACAGAGCATTATTTTTTAGTGATTTTAATGGAGGGTTTGGTGGGCAAATGCTGTTTTGCCTGGTCAAAATTTTTCACAAACAGCAGGAGATTTACAGTTAATAAAAGTAGAACAGTTTATTGCTTTCCTCTGTATCATGTCATCATGCTGAGCTGAAATCTTCCCCCTCATGTATATGATTGGAAAAATCCAGCTGCTGTTCGCGCTCCACTCTTGATCAGCTACCACTTGTGGAAAAAAATAAGGATTGAAAAACAGCTCTACTCACCATGTTTGGGACCCTGGCAGAGACTCTTTGTGTTCCCTTCACCTCTCCTCAAGCAGGGATTCGGTTTCCTTCACCTTTCCTCTGCTCTTCCTCATCACTCCCTCCTCCGTCTTGGGTGAGTTTCTGTCAGAAACCCACCCAGATTTCCTGCTAATCCCCACAAGTCCATCTGTTACTTTCCCTCCCCTTTGCTCCCTATACTCTACTCATTCAACTCTCTCTCTCTCTCCATCTCTGTCTCTTTTCTTCATCTCTCCTCCTTTCGCACTCATAACCCTGCTGACCTCTGGACCTATAGTGATTAATTTGACAGTATGGTATGGAACAGCTTAGATTGCGACGTGTGAGAGTGCTGTGGTCTGTGCTGCGCCGTAAACTTCAACCCTTCTTAACTAAAAACCAGTACAGCTGAAGAGTGTACACAGCTGCTGGCTTTAGGCAATCCCATCACTTGAAAGTCATTGGTTTGAATATCTGATTGGAAGAGCAGGGAGAGCCAGGAACAGCACATTTGGAAGTGGGTTTTCTTGTTTCAGTTGAGTTTGTTCGGCTCGATGAGAACAATGGAGGCCTGAAGCATCAGAAAGGAGAATACAATTTAGTTAAAGTGGAAACAGACAACATTCCTCCCCCTAGCGTTTCCAAGTGATACTGTTACTAGTGTTAGTGTTACTGTTGGCACTGTGGTTGCAAAGACAGCGACATGTCTACTGCTAGCAGGCTGGCTACTGTCCAAAGCAAAAGCAACTGTAAGAATTCCAATTGGATCTAGAAACTCTGGTCTCAGTGCTGTGATAAAGGCAGAGTAAATGCCTGGTTGTATTAATAAGTAGGCAGGTCTTGTTACTTACTAGTAGAAAGAATGTCGGTTTTAAACCCTCTCAAGTCCCGATGGTAAGGGGAAACACATAGCAACAGGGGAACAGATTTCGACACAACACCGGACCGCTTCCCATCAAGTGAATGCCCGTCCGTTCGCTCGTTTTACCTCGGTTTCTATCACTCTCCTTCTTCGCCTTCTCCATCAGCGGGTTTCTTTTCTTTTTCAGGTACGTACAGTTTCCACAGTTATTCCATGTGTTCCACTGTTACCTGGCTGGGGAAAGCAACCGGGTAGAACAATGCCTCTTCCTGTTTTGTGCCGTAATTCGATCTTCATTTTTCTGTGAAAAATCCAGCCTGGTGGCAGTATGAATAGTAAATTGAAAGCGAGGCTTACAGGGAAGCATTCTAAACACGGGTGGTGTTATTCTTCTCTAGCCATTACACTGTGCAATATACTGTATATTTATTTCATACTGATACGTTAAAGCAAAAAAACAAAACAAAATTTGCTCTCTAATAGTCACTATTTTGTTGTGCTTTGCCAGGTATAACAAAGAACCTTTATTTCTTGAAGCTGATAATTGCTGCCGTCACAGATAAAATTCTCACTATAGGATATCTTTTTGCAACTTTGAAATTCTCAAGCAAACTTACCGTAGTGCTGCTTTACTTTGATTATTTTTTATCCAACTAACTGTTCTTCGTTGCTTTTACCATCTATTGCTTTTCCTCAAACTTGCTACACTTTGCAAAAATCATACCCTTTCAGCTTTTTTTTTTTTTTTTTTACCCCTCATCAACAGCACTTTTCGTTAATAAAATGTCTAAATGTTATCTTGTGTTTTGTGGTGGTTATATTTTTAAGACCATCACCATCACTTATCTTAATATATCAAATAATATCCACCTTTTGTTATCTTTGGATAATAGTGTAACTGTACTATAGAGTGTTGACATAATGACTTTCTCTCCAAGCAGCAATGACAGCAGTGACTTCACAATCAAACTGATTTCAAGTTAATGGGGCATTTAAATCATAATTAGGAAAAAACAACCTGTTATATGTAAATTAGGGGTGCAAAATATGATTTTTTTTACTTCACATTTGTATTTTATAAAGAAGTTCATAACCTGTGGTTCTTGCACAGTTGCACAGATTTGTTGTGTTAAAACTCGTAGACTTTGTCCCTCCTGAACCCTTGTGAAACACGTGCTGCAAATACGTTTACTGTTGCAACTCAGTCCTTACTGAGTTGTTTGCTTTTGAGGTTTAATCGTTTAAACTGTTCGTGGTGATGAAACAAAAGTGAACCAAGTGAGAAGAAAATCATAAAACATTTAGATCTACAGGCCAAACTATTTACAGAAATTACTTTCAATTATATTGCAGAACTTTTTAGTTTGTTTGTGAACTGACTTGCTTGTGTAAAAAAAAAAGGCAACACAAGGACTCTGACCATCGTGTCCTAATGTGATGCATGTTGACTAACTGCCAAATCCATGATGTGCCCCTTTCTGTTTTTAGACACTAAGCTCTCTCTCTCTCTGTGTGAATGGGTAGATTCAGTCCTGCCTCAGCAGTCAATCCTACATTTCCTCTTTTTGATCAGCAAATTCTGTAGTGGACTTAACTGACTCCACTCCCCTTATCTCGATACGGTGAATGAATGAAAGTGTGAAATGCAGTTTAGTTGAACATCCTCTCCACGTCGTTTCGAGACATAAAATAATGCTTTGGAAAATCATGTGTTTCATCTAATTATTCCACCAAAAAAAAAGCTCAATTAAGTGGTTAAATTAATCTACTCCTTCTCCCTCATTTAAAAATCCAGAATCAATAAACATGTAAATATTTTAACTAAAAGATATCACGTCTCAGTGTTTGTGCGCTAAAGACTTCATGTCTCCACATCACACGACTGGCTCTAGTAGTTGTGATAAATCATGCTTGTATATTAAATTTTCCCTCTTCAGCTGATTCATGTAAAAACAACCTTCTTGTGTCTGTCTTATTCTGCACATACATTGTTCTGCAACATCTAAGTGAAATAACAATAAGCAAGACCCATTTTTGAGTGGAGGGTGACGCAAACAGAAATTGAGAAAAGCTAAATATGGAAGCGGAACTTACTTTATCGGGATATTCGTAATGGTTTTGGTATCATTCTATATGTTTAATAATCTAGTGATGACGTTCCCTCATTTATTTTGTTGTCAGTATGCAAATTAGAGTGGCACCTACTGATGGTACATGAAGTGTTTCATACAGAGTGACTTGAATATGTGTGATTGCAGCCCTCTTGTGGTGACAGCAGGCTAACTCTTTACGGTTATAAGAAAGTTGAGCTGGAAGAAACTCCCACTAAAGCAACAAGTGATTCAGTTTAAAAACATAGATATATGTATTAAAAGATATACAAAACGTTCACAGAGCTGAACAAACACAGTGAGAGGAGAAAGCGTTTCACTAACTGCATTATTTTATTTCTCAAATGTACTGTATACTGTCACAGTTTACAACACAGCTTTAAATACACAGCAAAATAAATCAATTTCATACAAAATTAAATCTGAGAAATAATAAGTATAGTGTCATGGACTAGTTTTTCATCCTTGTCTTGCTCTACTAGAACTCGTTAAAGCTAAACCGTCTTTCTGTCCACCAAGTTCACATTTAAAGGAGTTAAAAATGTTTACAGGCCCATGAAACACAAAGAACACTAACAATTCAGTCATGTTGGTCCTGACCGTTTTCAGGGTGGCTTTGATTTAACTATGTTTTCACATCTCATTAGCTATGCTTAACCTTGCTACTGTTCAAGTCAAAACATCATAAAAATGTATCTTCAGCCACAAGGAAACAGCAGCTGTCTGTTCATGAAGAGATGCAGTAAATTTGCCTTTTCATACAGGTGTGTGGTGAAATACTTCAATAATCACGCACACACCAAACCGATGATGGGCAGATACACACATTCATGTACAGAGGAGGATCCACTCAGACAGCATGCACATTAAAGAGGTTGATATGCTCAAATTCGGTTTTTATTCAGCCAACACTGTGGCTAAACATCATACAGGAACACATTTTTGTTTCCTGTCTAATGCCAGGGGATACAGAGCGAAGACACAAATAAATCCAGAATGACTACAAATCTAAACAGGAATGAGAAAGCCACCATTGGTTACTAAGTTGATTGATAATGCAGTGTTTCACCAATCAAGCTTGACATCACGTGATCGATTCCATCAGGTGAGCCTGTCTGATAATGTCACTGTAACGAACGTTTGAACTCGTCTTGGCTAGAGGCCAATGCTGCACTGTTGCATCAATAAATAATCAAGCAATAAATCAATCAATAGTTACTTGTGACTGTAATACTTTGATATACAGTATATTTCAAGGTTCATCTGTGATTACTTCCACTATTTACATCAACACAATATATAGTTCTCTCTCTCACACACACACACTCTGCCTTGTACAAACACACGCACACGTAATGAGAACCTACAGTGACGTCTTTCTCAGATCAGTTCTGTTAATGTTTTACAGAAACATACAACACTTCAATACACAGTAATTCTTCAGTATTTCCACATACACTCACACGCAGGTGCTCTCTGGTTCTTAGACTTGTGCATGAACAAGAATAGGACTGGCTCATCCAATAGATTTCAAATAATATATTATATTATGCTGCATACATTTAAACCATACCTATTCTATTCATCAGACGTGCAGATTTCAAGAGGAAGAAAGGGGTTAAGTGAAGAGCTGT
Source organism: Hollardia meadi (assembly GCA_037974645.1). Lineage (NCBI taxonomy): Eukaryota > Metazoa > Chordata > Actinopteri > Tetraodontiformes > Triacanthodidae > Hollardia > Hollardia meadi. The sequence continues at coordinate 9,829 of JBBPCS010033535.1, forward strand.
TTAATTTAAAAGATGATCAAGTGGTTTCGAATGTTTTAGCCTGACCTGTCATATAGAAAGGCCAAGTTCCTCTCCTTCCAGTGGACCACCACGGGACCTTATTTCAGAAAAATATGTACAGTACTTAATGGCAAGAGACAACTTTTTGATTTCATTTGAAATTTGCCAATTACACGTTTGTCAATTAAAAGATAATTTTACAACTCAAGAAAGTTGCAGTTTGTCACAAAACTGTTCAGGTATAATATTGTGAAAATACCTAATTAGAAAGACAAACCTAAACAGTCGGGTATGTCATGGCATCTTGTTTAACACAGAAATCCATGACTGAATCCTTGAAGAGCCAGTCCCACATGCTAGCTGGCTAACGGAACCAGCTAACTCTCCTTTCAGATAGATGCAGCTGTCAACATGACCAGACCTTTAGCGATTTTCACCTCTTTTAATACTTTTTCTGTGCCAAGCTACTGTAGGTGATATATATTGTGTGAGACAGGAGATGTAGTTCACTGAGCCATTTCACACAAAACTACATGGTTCATTGTTATCTTTACAACAAACTGAAACTTTCTTGACTTGAAAAATGTGTTTTTTAAATGGACAAATCTCATGTGTGTAATTAATGGCATGATTCAAATGGGATCAGAAATTATTTGTCTCTTCTGAAGTCCCATGGGAGATACCAGAAGGGGCAGGACTTCACCTCTCTATACATGTAACTACTGCTTATTTTCAAAAAATATACCATAGAGGTTTCTACTCTTTGTTACCAGGCTGCCATCAATCTTAAGTCCACCAAAGTCAAAGAAATGCTGTTATTACATGCTAGTTGCGAACAGGAACACTCACAACTGAATTAGTCTCAGAGTTTTTGGAAAATGTTCCTTCTGGGAGCATTTTAGGATATTCGGACATCACTTTGAATGCCTTATTGTCCAGAGGTGCTATATCATTAATTTTGCACTGCCTACAAACTAAAATACCATAATTCGATGCTAACAGAAATCAATGGCTGCCTGGAAGGAAAGGAAAGCAATGAAAAATCTTATGGCTATGTTTTGGAAGCATAAAGACAGATTTTGAAGGCTAAAACATGTAAAACTACCCATTGTGGTTATTTAGTATAATACATGTATCTGATAAGAACATGTCAAGTTTTCAGAACAGGAATGGATTGTTATTTTTGTTCATCGTTTCACCCAACCCACTGCCTGAGTGCATCTGCGACTGGAAGGGGACTCCACCCCGGGCTTGTGGAGTGAATCCTCCCAAGTGAACCACTCCTGCTTGTTGATTCCTTCCAAAGTACCTGGACTGACCCATCCCTGTTCCCACTAAGAGTGGGTCTGCCAAAGGATTCCCCAGCAGAGATCCAGACTGCAGCATTCCCACTCCTCCACAGAGGGGGTTCATGTTAAATCCGACTTGAGGACCCCCTCCCACAGAAACAGATTGTACCATTCCATTTCCTGAACACGGAGGAGCTATTTGAGGCCTGTTTAAACCAGAACGAGACCCTATCACAGAATGGGATGGTGGCGGAAACTGGGGAGTTTCACTGGAAAGACTAGCAGCTCCAACACCAAAGGAGGAAGCAAGGGTAGACCCAAAAGGACTGCAGTAAGTCACCCTTGCAACAGCCCCAGATCCGACCACATGGCCAGATGTCAGGCCCCTGGCTTTGAAAGTGCCTGGGAAATTAGGAGGAGCAACAGGAGGATGGAGGGATGAGGGGAAGGAGGGAGGGATATACAGTTTGAAGTATTCCAGCAAAGAGAAATGTATCAAAGCAGAGAGAGGGGTGAGAAGAGTTAAATATCTGCTGGTTAATATACATTAGCCTCTACACTAAACTTCAGTAGGTCACTAATGCTTACACACACACACACCCACATACAACATCTATACACTACATCGAGACAGGGGAGGGCTGGTTAGGCAGAACACATCATCACAATAAGCTTTCCCATACATACATATTGATAAATATCAGTCATACTGTCCCCACCCCTCTCTCTGTCCCTCTCTGAAGACTTCAGCTGAACAGCAGTGGAATGCATTTGAAACATCACCGGGGAATTAATGATTTTTACCATCTCTGTGATTTTCCAGTCTTTTGAGGTTGATCATGCATCCATCTGAATCAAGCGCACCACAAATAATTCCACACGAAGCCTTTGTCAAAAATGGCATTTTTCACCCAGAGTGAAGCATTGTTTCTGTCCTTACCAATGGCTTGTGTCTGGACGGTGAGCATGTTGACAAGGGGGCGCTGTTTAGGTTTGGCGTTAGAAGAAAATAGATCGTCCAAGTCGACAAGCGACGCACCTGCAGAGCCCAGAAACGAAGCAGTCTTTCTATAGATCTCCTTTTCCTGAACCGTTCGCTTTCCTGCAATAAAATAAAGGTCCAATTCTACTCTAAAAGGTGTTTTCTTTTGGGAACAGGTCAGGGAGGAAGGGAGAGCAAAGCGGAAGAGAGGTTTAATTAATCATGATTGTTAGCCAACTGCTGACTGATGGGAAGATGGAGGTGAAATGGAGAAAATGGAAGAAAACTGTCACACATGCAAATGACCATTAAATGTTGACAAGAAAAGGGTATACAGTATTCATACATGATTGCACATAAACACAGATGCAGCCACAACACAAATAATTAAGTTTTTAGAGTGACCATTCTCAGCTAAGCACTAAGCCAGCTGGCACAGACATGTATTGATTAAAAACAAGCAGAAATTTTAGTGTGACTACTTAGAACAAGATTTAGTTGATTTAATCAGAGCCGAGCATTTTATTGCTGTGTTCAAAGCAGACAATGAGGTTTTACTCTCATGAATCATGGATGGATTGCAGAAATATGCATTCAGACAGAGTGTAAACATCAATTTACCTGTCCCATTGCTAGGAGCGCTGCTCGGTGCACCCCAAGGATCATCTTTTTTAGATCCATCTCCAAAGGGGTCACTAGATGGGAAGGACTCTGAGGGCGGAGCAGGTGAACCCCACGCAGCATCTGTGTTAACTGGAGCTGCAGCTACACAGGGAAATACAGCAGGCAAGTAGTACATACAGATAAGTAAAATTTCACAGTCTAATGGTTTTGTTATTTTTATGATAAAATAATCTACACATCAGGTTCACTTTTCTCCTTTTTTAGAGCTTTTAACCACAACGTTTTTCAGCAACTGGAACCAGTTAGCATCATGTGACTTCAGTAAGAAACTTCAGTCATGTAATAAGAGGTTGGATATGGGGCTATGGATGGCACTTTGGGCTGAATGTTTGTATGAAAGGTGCTATATAAATAAATAAATCTCAAATAAGATAGTGTTCAAAGATAGTGTCTGACGTCAGATACAAATGGCCTCTTTCTCCAACTGTCCACTGACTCCTGGTTGATGACTTTGAGCCTTTCCATTCGATGCTAAAGCTGGTTCTGATGTTCTCACTTAGATGAGAGCAGCACCTCCAAGTGCTTTGCCCTTGCGTCATGCGGCGTCGTTATATAGTAAAGATTAAAGAAATATGGGTTGATGAGTGCCCTTTCAGTCTGCCTCCATCAAGTGGACAAAAAACCCCAAAGAGGTGTCATATCCTGCCATATTATACTCCTGACATCTGTCACATTTTGTTATTTATTTCATTTTTTAGTTCATATTTTGCTGTTTTTCTTTTCTCAAACATTCTCAAACATGGATTTTTATGGTAGTGCCATATTTCTTCCACATTAAAAACTTTAGTGTCACATCATTAAGACTCTTTTCTAATTCGCTCAGATGGACAGGCTCAATCGTCAAACATTTCATTTACTCAGTATCATCATTAACTAAACTGTGATGAAGTGTTTGCCACAGACTTACACGTATTGACTGGCCAGGTCACGCAGTCCTCTCTATGGATGGCCTCAAGCCACAGATCTCTTCTTTCGCTGTCTTTCCCTCTTTGGGGAGGTAAAAATCGTAAACTTTTCAATTTGGTGCACTTTTACAGTTTTCACCCAAAAGGGGCCTGCTCTCATGTCTGCTTTTGATGCCCTGTAAGTCTTTTACTCAGGGTCCTTGCCATTTCACCAACAAAGCGGTCACCATACATGATTTACACGACACCTTCAAGACTATCAGTAGACCACTGGGATGATTCTGGTATCACAGAGACAACATCCCTCCAATATATGACCACTTGTTATAATGTTATTGAAGTTCTGATGACACCTGAGCAAGTTCCATTCCCTAAAGACAGCCATGGAATACAAAAGCAAGCGGTGGAAAAATGCTACTAAGTAAACCTTGAGTTTAGAATATTTTATCAAATAAACAATCTTCATGTTGTGCATTTATTTGTTTGGTTCTTACCTGGGGCTCCCCATGGGTCATTATCTAGTTTGGATGCATCCCCAAAAGCATCAGAATTATCAACAGGTGAGGAGGAACTTGTCCCGTCCCCCCAGGGATCTCCACCCTTTGTTTCATTTGGAGCAGATGGCGCTCCCCAGGGATCTGATCCAGTGGCGGGTGGAGAGCTAGCAGGGGCTCCCCACACATCTGAACTGCCTTGGGGCGAGCTAACTGGAGGGGCATTGAAAGGATCTGAGGCATCATCTCTTGGTGGGCTGGATGGCACAGCGAATGGGTCCTCTTTAGGTGGTGTTGTTGGTGCAGCAAAAGGGTCATCTTTTGTAGTTTTAGATGGTGTAGAGAAAGGATCCTCTTTAGGTGGTGTTGTTGGTGTCGTGAAAGGGTCGTCTTGGGTAGGTATAATCGGTGCAGAGAAAGGTTCTTCTTTCAGTGGTGTTGTTGAAGCCGGGAAGGGGTCATCTTTAGATGATACTGGTGCTGCAAATGGGTCTTCTTTAGGGGGTGTCGATGCTGGTGCAGTGAAGGGATCATCTTTTGGAGTACTAAATGCGTCATCTTTTGGGGCATTAAAAGGATCGTCTTTTGGGGTGTTAAATGGGTCTTCTTTTGGGGTACTGAATGGGTCATCTTTTGCAGTACTAAATGCATCATCTTTTGTGGCATTGAAAGGGTCATCTTTTGGAGTGCTGAATGGGTCTTCTTTTGGGGTACTGAATGGGTCATCTTTTGGGGTACTGAATGGGTCATCTTTTGGGGTACTAAATGGATCATCTTTTGGAGCATTAAATGGATCATCTTT